>JAHLJT010000631.1:104362963-104421036 GCA_031308135.1 Acheta domesticus
ATTTTTATCACACTTTGATTTTCTCTGTCAGATCCGGGCTTGCAAACATAAACATATATCCCACAACAGCAGCAGACTGCAGACTTTCCCAAAATACAACCAGAATTTTTAAGTACACATTCTCTTAAGAGATACTCTTGAGGGAGAATACATTAGCCGGATAGGATTTTGAGACGGGCTTAATTCTTTGCGAGAGATGCTACGTACTCTTTCAAACTTTCAGGTTAACAGAACTTCTTGCTTAAAAGAAGTAACATACTTCCATCAGGCCACCCTTCACAGTTTCCGACAAACACTCTTCTCTAAGTAGTTAGTAGATAGCGCAATACAGGCTTCATCTCAAGACCAGAGACGCCAGGGATCTTATCCGAGTAACAAAACATCTTCAAACTCAAAACTCTCTAAGCCGATCAACGCATGGAACAAATTAAGCCCTGAGAGCTTCGAACCTTTGAACAGGTTCTTTTATCATCACTGCCTCGCGCCAAGATATAGAGGCGAGTTGATTCTTAACCCATGTACCAGTGGGGCGATAAACGAGAGCTTTGAATCAACTGTACGAGACCGCGCAAAAATTTCCAAGATTTCTAAATAAATGCATTCATTTTTTTCCTTCCTTGAGATATTATATTTTCTTCTCAAGATATAGAACCGGGAGAGTGACCAGGGCATCAACTTATGTTACTGCAGGGCCTCTGAGCGGGGGCCCTTGGTTAGTGTCCCGACTGTGGCAGGATTTCCGACCTAGCTTGTCGGCTAGGTCGTATTCATTCCGTATATGGAGGAGAATTCTGGAATAGGGCTGCTCTGATCGGTAGTTTTCCGTGATTTCTTCGATCAATACCAGGCGAAATGTCGGAGCAGTACCCTAACAAAGGGCTACGGACCGCGCGCAATCTTTCCTTCCTCTTCCTTGCCTTCTCCTCATCCCTTACTGACACACACTCACACTTACATGCACTAAACTAACACACATACCGGGAGACCGGTAGGGAGCTTAGAGATTGTCCCGGCTGAGGAGGGTGCCCCGCTGGAGGGTGATACCTGGCGGGGGAACCTCGCTAGCCGACGGTAGGTCTACTAAAGGGTATTGGATTATTTTCTGCGTTCTTACATCATACCTAAAAACGAACCTCTCGTACAAGAAAAGCAATTCCGAGCCAAAAGATAATCAAACTAATATTTACAACTTTGGAGTAATATACTTCGGTACATGGGAATGTTGCTCAAACGATATTTGCGTATTGAATATCTTAACGAGCCGACACTTTGAATTTAATATCAAATGGTGTATTATTTACAATTCGAGGTTGCAGCTGGCGTTGATGTTCATACTTCCACCAGATGCTGCCAACATTTAAATCGCGCGGTTTGAACTGCGATCATTGTCATTTGTCGTGTGAATTGCGCTATTCTTTCTACAATTTTAAATTTAGTTGGCTTTTTTTAAATTAATTCACGTAGTATTGTAGCCTAGAACGTTTTGATTTTGTTTTTCGTGTATTTCAAGCTATTTTACTTTCCTTAATTTAAAAAGACTGTTCTGTGTGTTGTGACACAGCACAAGTTTTCCCCTACTATCCCCGACTAACTCCGCGCGGCGAACCGTGCGAGAACTCTCGCATGTTAAACCCCACACTCATTCCTATCCTTCTATTTCCATTCTAAGAGGAAATGTGTTAACGAAATGTGTTTATTTGTTTAAAAATCTTTAAAGATAACTTGCAATGTTCTATACAGAATATCAAATAAAAATAAAAAAACAATGCAATTGACGTTTAAAGAAATTTTCAATTAACATTTATTCAGTATTATGAGAGTTTTCTTGGAACAATTCACAACACTTCCTTAACGACAATTTTAAGTAATTATTCAATATTCTTTGACAGTTATCTTTTAGCTTTTTGTGATAGTCAAAAAAATATTAGCTTTTTTACTTTTGAAAAAGCTACGTGTGTGAACCCGCTGACTTGAAAATTTCATCGAATCACTGGTGATAACGAAAATATTGGTACAGGTAAAACACAAATACAGCCTTCACTCTTCACTATATACCCACATCCCTCCAAAATTAGGTACACAGCACTTAAAGACCACAACAAACGTTAATTGAATGGTTTCTACTACACGCATAAGAAACAATCTTCATAGGTATCAAGCAACTATTAATATAACTTCTGTTTCTGGAGAGCGAATGTTTGAATTATTGATTATGCAAATACCCCCGTCAGACTGCACAAACCCACGGTGTGTACAGAAAGCGTAAATGTAAGAAGGAGGAATGTAAGCCTTCTAAGCGGGTCGTCACAAAAATGGCTACCAGCAACAAGGGCTGAAATATGCAGGTGGTATTGGTGGTATCGAAGCGCGGAACCGACAATTTATTGAATGTCCAAGAATGTCTCATCTTGTAGATTATGGTATGAAAAACGTTTCTTTGAGGCCATTGGCCTCACAATTTTAGTTTTTAAGGCCCTAGAACGCATTGTTTAGCAGTTATTTGACGAGATATATTCGAAAACATTGTCAAGTGTTGCGGGTTGCATGTGACATGAATATTTTAGATGCTTAAAAAAATCCTTCATATTTTTAAGTCAAAGAGCATTCTTCAAATCTCCGAATTCTCTTTCTTTTAGAGAGCTCATTTATGAAGATTGGTTGCGTGTGAGAGCGCCGAGAAAGGAAGGTATACTACTGAAATATATAGTAGAATAGTAATGTGCATGCAAACACAACCAAACAACAATGTGAGAAATGAAGCTTTATTTTAAATATCACGTACAATTATTACTTCTGTTAGTTGAATCAAAACTGTCAATTAATTGATGAAGCAGAAGCAGCGCCGCGGTATTCGTCAACGTTAATGACTCCATGTTTGTAGTTTATCTTCGTACTACTGAAGTGCATCGGAAAAGCCCTCAATTTTCGTGCATTTCACTACGTAATTTGGAGTGAAAAATAATACGTAGAAATATGAAAAAAAATTATATATATTTAATTGAAGAATGGGGGAAATAGTTTTATTCATAAATTATCACGAAAATAACATAAAGAAATAGGAACATTGTTTACCAGAAGAGATCAGTCATTTTATTGATTTGATTAGCAATAACATAGGGATTAAAAAACACGAGAAGGACTACGTGACAAGAATAGAAACAAGAGACATTGAAAAAAAGAACGAGGTAGAACATTTTGGAATTTTACAACATTTGCGTGCCAGGATCTGGTAGCGATAGGATGTAGGATTGTGTACTCTGAATTTATAGTGTCTTGAGACTGGCGCGCGATAGAATTGAGATGTCCGAACTGTAACCGTCATCTTTGATGATTAATTTGAGATTGGAACTCGGTGTAAGAATTATATAGTTAAATGTTAGTAATATCGGATTTGTAGTAGTATCGGGATCGTAGGAAGTTTTCTGAGGCTAGCTAATTAACAAAGTGTGGATTGAAGCGGACATCGGAATCCAGAAGAAAATAGGTGTGCTGTGAAGCTGAACTGGTATTCAACTGTCAAGTGTGCTGACGCCGAATGGACAAGGAAGTATTTCCGAGAAATCTCGAATTCGAGAAGAGAAAACCAGCTAAATTTTGATGTACAAGGCCCAAGACTAATTAAAATTTTGGTTAAAGCAATAATTAAAATTAAAATTGTAACAATTAGTTGATGGCCCATCATTAGGAAAATTAATTGTCAAGTTTAAATAATATGATAATGCATAAAAGGTCATGAAAGAGATTAATTACAAAAATTCTAATAATAAAAAGAGAACGCACGATACTTCATATCGTTACGTGCGTATATAAATTTTCATTTCATTAAATAGAAATTAGGTATTCTCAAAATTATTCCCTTGTATTGTTGGTAACCAAAGCGTAAGTATAAGATCCATCGACCGAGTCCTCGTAGAGCGGTATTTTCACCCACGACAAATGCAGAGAGTAGTATTCTTATTTTTCAGGAGCTCCAGTGGGACGTGGTGTCGAGCTGGCCACTCACATGTACCACGTTCACGTTTCCAATTAAGGCTACATAACTTAATAAGATATTACTGAAAAAAATCATCTCATTGGCAGCCCAACATGGGGGTGAGATTAAATAATTAAGCTAATTACTTAGAAATTATCACAGTTGATGAAGGTATCACACTACATACGTCTTTTTCACATTTTTGAAGGGCTTGGGGCAGTAATAAGATGTGACTTACTTTATTGAGATTATAACATTTACGAATAGACTTGAGGGAGAATACATTAGCCGGATAAGATTTTTAATCGCAAGGCGCGGATCACAAGTGGTGGTTGGTGTGGTTTTTCTTGCCTCAAGTCCTTCAATTATATCCCTAAAGCTAATTTTTAACTGATTAATATATTATATTAAAGTTAATAATAACACATTTAAAACATTCAGAAATAGTTCTATTAATAATTTTTTTTAATATTGTGGTAGAACAACATTTAATGTAGACCATTTACCAATTAGAGTGGAGAGAACGATCATGTAACGCATAAACTTTAAATTCACTTTCCAGAGAAAGGTCAAGATAACGCGGCGCAGCTGACCATAGGACTACCTGAAAGTCATATACTTCGTTGTATTGTAAAGTGTATTAGCACTTGATAGATAAAATAGCTTTTTGTCGTAACATTTTTTAATTCGCCATTCTACTATGTTTCATTGTACGACATAATGAAATAACATTATGTATACATATAGTATAAGCCGTTCATAAAAATAGAACTAATCAACAAACTACACATCATTGCACTCTCGCAAAACAAGACTCAAATATAACGCCAGTTGAATACAGAGCGCTGAGGTAGCGCAGCACCCGATCCCAACGCGCACATCGGAGGATCTCGCGATAATTCCATAAAAACAAGGCCTCGAACAATCAACGCGTCACCAGGCCAGGGACGCCAGTGCGCGAGCGATTACGCGAGTGCGAGGGCGGGACAAACAAAACGACGGCAGCCGCTCGGCGGCGGCGCGCGCGCGGGGCGGGGGGTTGCAGTCTACAAACACAGCAAACGGCTGATCCCATTCCATACCGCCGGTGCCGCACCTCCCCGACCGACACATCGCTCCTCACTGCACTCGCTTCACCTTGCTACCTAACCCTGTCTTTGATATTTCAAAATATATTCCTGATATTGAAGTTTGATTTTTGATATTGGATATTTCCAATATCCAATGTTCAAAATTAAACCTGTTATTTTCGGCGTACTGCCGAAATCCATCGATGTTCTGGAATAGCGACATTTTAAAGGTGGATTAGGACCTGTACGCAGTGGTGTCAAGGTTTCTTACTGGTGGCAGTGGCATGCCTCGCGTCACCATGCTGTGCCACGAGCTTCTCTGCGCCACTAGCCTCGGGAGAGGAAACTATTAGTATCTCCGCCGTTTTACAATAGTGATGGCGTTGTCTCTTGCAGCTGGGTTATGAACTGCGGTGGACAGACGATTTCGTCGTGGACTCGTGCCACGGACTCCTGCTCGTGCATCGACCTTGACAACACTGTTCTAACGTTAAATACGCAGGTGACCCACCCGACTGACACATCCTCCACACAGCACTCGCTCAACTTGCTACCTGCCCTGTCTTTGAACCCTCTCCCCATCTTCCCACTGGCCATGCGACTCCGATAACAAAACGTCGATATTTCCAAATACCGATTTTCGAAATTAAACATCGATATTAATAGAAAAAAACATTGATGTTAAATTAACTAGAATAAACTCCTTTTTTCGTCTATTTAGTAAAAATAAATACGTATTCCCTGCCTATTTCAAGCAAAAATAAATGCCTGAACTTCCTTAGTGGTATATTGACCAAAAACCGTCCGTTTTGAATAGCGATGTTTGAAAGATGGTTTAGTAACCTGTAAAGTTAAATTCGCGTCAAGAATTTCAAAATTATGGAAATGCCCTGCCTTTTGATGAAAATGTCATTATAAAGAGGAATGTTATTTAAATAGCATTAGAATAACACAATAGCTTTAAACCTCTATTTTTAGTAAAATACAAAAAGTAAAAAACTAGCAGTCGGCTGGGATCAAGAATACCCACAGCAGCAGTCCGGAAAGTGTTAAGGTTTAAGTAAGAATAAAGTTTAAAACAAACCGCCTCTCCATTTGTGAAAAACGTGGAAAGACGTAGGAAATATCAGAGCGTTGGAGTCATGTGGAGCGAGAGATAGTAGTAGAAACAAACGTGCTTCGAGCACCAAAAACTTACAGTAGTACCGTCAGTTATTATTTCAGATTTTATCTTTTAAACATTTTAGTTCTGGGAATTTTTTCAATCTCACAATATTGGGCACAAAAACCTTAAAACATCGAGCCAAAACAATGTTAAAAACATGGTCTTCAATATATCAATCTTTAAAACAATGATGTTTCTATAAAAACATCAATGTTTTCAAAGCATCGACATTGATGTCACATCCCTATCTCCCTCAGCTTCACATCCTGTCCCGCGCTTACGCGTCCCGTCTCCACCTCTTTACCCACTCCTCTACCGCGCTAAGCGGTCTCTCCATTATCGCACCAAACCTCTCCTTACCGGGCTAAGCCTCCCTTTATCGCGCACCAATCCTCTCCTTACCGCTAAGCCTCCCCTTTATCGCACTAAACCTCTCCTTACCGGCTAAGCCTCCCTTTACCGCGCTAAGCCTCCCCTTTACCGGCGCTAAGCCTCCCCTTTACCGTCGGCTAAGCCTCCCCTTTACCGCGCTAAGCCTCCCCTTTACCGCGCTAAGGCCTCCCCTTTACCGCGCTAAGCTCCCTTTACCGCGCTAAGCCTCCCCTTTACCCCCGCGCTAAGCCTCCGCCTTTACCGCGCTAAGCCTCCCCTTTACCCGCGCTAAGCCTCCCCTTTACCGCGCTAAGCCTCCCCTTTACCGCGCTAAGCCTCTCCTTTACCGCGCTAAGCCTCCCCTTTATCGCACCAAACTCTCCTTACCGTGACCGCGTTAAGCCTCCCCACTTTACCGCGCAAAGCCCTCCCCTCTACCACGCCCCGCTTCTAACAATGCTCCAATTCCCTACCCGATTTCTGTACCTACCTACAGCCTTCACTACCCGCCCAATGGTATTGCCACACGGAAACGCAGCATTTCTGACTCGATTGTTCTGCGCTCCGTTTCCGGTGTATCGCCTCCACTTCCCGGCGGAACTGAGCGCCTCCCCCGCTTCCGCATCACGGTGCTGCCTTCCACATCTTCATCTTGCATCTGTACGTCGCACCTGCACCCCATACTCAACCTTCGGCTCCCGAAATACATCATAGTCTACCGTCATCCGCGTCTCGACTCCAAAGCTCCGGTGCCGCGCGCCTCGCCCATACCCACGCGGCTCCATCCCTCCACTGACTTCCATCAGCCCGCTTCAGACTCCGCCGCTTAAACCGCGTACGCCTCATTAGCCGCTACACAGCTTCCGCTCGTCGATGTCGCTTCCCCAAACCCCATATTCCGCCTTCAAGATCACTTCCGTTTCCTCCCATCATTTCCATCACGTCCATTCGCTCATCATTCTTGCGGTTGTTCATTATATTTCATTTCCTCACTTCTGTCGCTCCATTGACTTGTTCTTGGTGGTCATTGATGACTTGTTCTTATCGTGGTCAAACTTCCTGCCCCACACCGCCCCGTCCCATCGTCGGCGTTCCGGTTCGCTTCCTACTTGCGTGCTCCGTCACAGGTTCTCTACGTCCCACGCCACTACAATCACCTTTCCGCAGATCCGCCCTCTCCGCATCCTCTATGCTTTGATGCCATCACCTATTACTCTCCCTACATATTTTCGCGACCATTTTGTGTTAAATGCTATGGTAATTCGTCCATAACGGTAGTGCATCTTTTATTCACATCTTCCCCTGCTGGAAAGTGAGACCCGGCGCCGACATACACGTCAGCTTGTTGTGTTTTCTCCAACCAGGTAACTCCCACCAGCACTGACCCAGCCTGAGCAAGCCTACTGGCCACGCATGTAAGTGTAGGTAAGGGGTGATGCTCTGAGCCAACCAAGGCGGATCATTTTGCTTTCCATTATTTTTCTTCGGGTATTTTGGATAGTTCCGATTATCTCGGTCGGTTTGCCACCACGGTCCAGGATTGCCAGTCGTGTTGGGAGCTCTTTTCCCACCACTACTAGGGAATTTACCCAAATAACCTCTCCAATTACAAATTCCCAAACTTTGAAAGAAAAATCTTCTCCAACTACCAACGCATGAGCTGTCTCTGACGATTCTATTGGGTGTCCCGTAAATTCAAATAATTACAAACACCTATAATCGTCCTTCGAGCTGCTCGAAACCTTGTACTATCTTCGTTTTACTAATGTTTTTTCTTTCCCTTTGCCTGTCGTTTATTTATTTCTTTTTGATACATAAAATGAGAGAGTAACGTCTATTATTTCATTTTTATGCATAATATTCAGAAAATAATATTCCTACCTCTACTTTGCATAAACATAGTTTGCCCCAAAAAATCCTCAAACATTTTCCCTGTCCATTTATGTTCCCCATTCTTTCCCACACTACGAAAAAATTCCCCTTTGTGGTAAAATTCTCCAATCTGGCAACCCTGCCACGATCAAGCAACCCTTCCTTACCTCCACTTCCCGTCGGCCCTTCCACCCCGCCAGCACCCCCACCTGGCGGTTGTGTCGCAGCTTATCGCGCGTCCAACACAGAGCGCGTGAAGGGAAACGCTATGCGTTGCTGCCAGATGTCCACTGTGGAGAGCACATCTCTGCCTGTAGAGAGTTTCAAAACATTAGCCCCGCTCGTGGATGTTTCCGCAGCGGGAGGAAAACGAGGCTTTGTGTGGACATCCAGAGGCGTTTCAGTGCAATTTTGTCATTTTCTGCCATGTTGATTGAAATTGGCAATGTTGTTGACATAATCATGGATGGCCAGGCTGAAATCTACTTCGTGAACTGCCTCGTTGATTATTCGCTTTGCTTCCTACGAAATTACGATTTATGTTGGAGTGGATTATTTACATATTTTTTATAATGGCTTCATTAATGATGACAACATGTACGTCTGATACAAAATAAATAATATTCGTAATTATGAAATTTCATTTATATTTTTAATCCGTTTGTAAAAGAAACAAAAAATTTAATTTATAATAATTCACGAAGATTAAATTAATCTATTATAAAATTATATCAGACTAAATTTCAGTAAAGTAGTTGATGAGTTATTGAAAGTTAACCGTAGAAGCTCTGAACTCCTCTTCTCATGTTCCTGAAAGAAGCCACACCCAATTAGGTTCCATGCTTTTAGTAGCCAAACGTGACATCTAAACTGAGAAAGTGTGAAGTCCGCTTTGCAAGCCAAAACATTTGTCTCACACGCATATTCTCGTCCGGTTATTCAATGCTTATGCACAATCAGTTCGCTGGGAGCTGCCATGATATTAAAGTTAACGGTCAAATCTCACCACTTGGGAACCTAATAGGGAGTATATGGAGCGCTGCATTCGTTCGTACGCCAAAACGCAGCCTTTCAGTACCCGTCTCTTTGAGCTATCTTCTAACACTAAGAGTTAGTTAAGCGTAAATGACCAGGTGACCCTCCGTGATTAACCGTTAACATGCTGTTTTAAAAACGAACTTACAAACGATTGAAACTAACTAGAAAGGAGTATCACCTCAAACGTCGTCTTCTAATATATCAATCAAGTGAAGTAATTCAACTAGTTTGAGTTTACGATACTGTTAACGACTTTTCTTGTCACAAATGTCACCAATACAACACTTTATTAAGACGTAATCTGTAATGCCCCTTTCCATTCTTCAAATAATGCCCCTTTCCGTGCTTCAAATAACATTTATGAAATGCAACAAATGTTCTCCACAGAATTCCTGAGTAACCCATTTGATTTCTTCGCTCAGAAATTGCCACCAATGCCACCACCAGAAAATTGCCACAAATGTCACCAATACAATACATTATAAAAGACGTAATCAGTAATGCTCCTTTCCATTCTTTAAACATACACATCATATTACGCAAAAGAAAATGACCTACAATTCTGCTTAAGACGATAATTGCTACTCATAATTACAATTTCTATGTATTTAATTAATACATTTCAGCTCGAAAGTTTTAAAAGATTTATTATTGTTCACTTTCCGCTTAGTAACGTTAACACAGAACTCCACTGAAGGCAAAACGTATCAACCCGCAAGCTGTTCTCTCAGTCCGTGGATCCTACAATGAATGGGCTTTTAAAAATAAACATTATCCAAACGACAAAACCGTTCTCTCTAACGCTGTGACGTTATATGGCATTTTAGATGTCATAAGAAAATCATTGGAAAACGTAGTTTCCTGGAAGCCTCTTAAAAAGGGCATGAGGTGAACACCAGATTTCAGTCATGTAAAATGGATTGCCCAATACGATTCTGTGGTCGTTGGGACGGCTTTGGAATGGCTAGCTGTTCCGTTCACAAAAATAAAAGAGAGAATTCAGCGGAAAATGATAAAAGGGATTTTATGAACGATAAGTAAAAAAGTTGGAAAAAGGATCTGATGGAAGCCGAGATGGTGAGGTGACGAGAGCTCATTTTAATGTTCAAAACAGAGATGCGTGCATTCGAAAGATTGTAAAACGTTTGATAAATGAAAGATGAAATAATATTTTCTTATTTATTTAACGACAAAAAGACCAAAAGACTGTTTGTGACGTTCTAATGGGAAGAAGTGTAATCGGTGCAGACGTTTCTTAAATTATCAACTCTCTACCCTAATCCATTTACAAGTTGAATTCTGTTTTGGTAAGAATTGATAAGAAAATATAAGCCCCATGTAATACAACTATTTTCAAAGACAAATCGGCTACAGAGTTTTGCTATTATCCCTCATCGTATCTTTAATGAAGGAATTTACTTACTGCGGCAAGAAGATGGAGAACGTTAATCTGAATAACTAAATTCCTTACTAAACTCTAGAAACGTGATCAGGTAGTGAAGTTATATTTATGTCCAGAGAAAACGGGTATTGCAGCAATCCTCAAAGTATCAGGGAAACTGGAGCAAAAATCTGATGGACATGGGGGTAACTGACCCAGAAAGTGAGGTACAATGCTTGTTGGGAATATTTAGCCTTTAGAATTATACAGCCCATATGGTAATAAACAAGGATCGGATTCTGATGACCTCAAATTCTTTGCAGATGACCTAATTTAAAAAAACGTAAAAACTTGTGTGAATTTGATTATTTAATCAATGAATTTTAGAATTAAAAAATATTTATAGAAAATTATATCTAATGTAAAGTCTATTTTAGGAAGAAATATAATCCTTATCTCCGAAAGTTACCGAAAATCCGTGTGATTTTGAGAGTTCGAAAAAACAGAGACAGTGAATTTCGTCATGAACTGATGATACAATAAAAACATTGTGTGTATATTGTAAATTCATGAAACATGCACTAACCAAAACACGAAAACGAAACAAAATGCGTAAAAATTAAGCAAAGGCACAGGAAAATGTCCTCAAAACTGAAATATGGCAAAAAATGATCCAATAAATATACATTTCTAGGCACCTATATGTTATTACAAACAATCACTTTCAAGTTAACTACGTCTAGAATGCACCAATGAAAATATGACATGGCACCAGAATCCAAAGACTGGTAATAAGTAATATGTAGCAGCGGATTGCAATGAAATGTCATTTTTCTTTTACTTTAGAAAAAACGCCGTTTAGTGTAGAAAATTAATTTTATGTTAAGAGAGAAGAAAATTACATATTTTTATATTATTTTGTTTTGCATTTTTCGCCGATTTCTTTTAAAAAGTAATTTTTACCTTACCTGCCATTTTTAGTAGCATTTTCCGTCGATTTCATCGATTTTAATATCATTTTAATGGTACTTGCTTCAAATAATATTCATGAAATGCAACAAATGTTCTCCACAGAAATAGCCGATTAGACTTCTTTGCTCAGAAATTGCCATGTCAGCCATCCTACGTAATCGAAGGTTCCTGTAAGGCCTATCATCGCCATTGTTGGTTCAGTCGATTAAGGGAAAACTGAAAACAGAGATTTCCTGGCAAAGAAAAGTCCAAAACAAAAGTTTGGAAGGTCAATGCACTTGAACGATAGGAAGAAGCCTCAATTACACTAGTAGCAAATCCAACAGGTTGAGTTGTTCATCTGAGCTGGTTTTGATCACGTTTTGTACGTCATTTTCTTTGCTTTCAGGGCATTTTAACACATTTTTAGAGCATTTTATTGATCATTTTTGTTTTACGTCATCAAAGTCCTCCCCCTAGCAAAATGCAAGGAAGAAGGAAACTGAATAGAATAATGACTGCAAACATTCTTGGCCCTTCTTATTCGCGAGTCGAGTTCTTAGCCTTGAGTGGAGGTCCTTAGTGGTTTGGCGAAAGAGAAGTTGGTTTTCAACATATGGTAGGAGTGAGCTGGGTCATTCCGTATTAAATCAACACAGTCATTTTACATCACCATCTCAGATTCAGATCAAATTTGACTCATATGTAGTATGAAGAATAACTACAAATTTTGAGAAAATATTTCCACCAGTTTGTAAAATACAGTAATGCAAAATTTTACAAATAGGGATCCCGAAATTTTTTTAATTGATGTAGAACCTATCCAAATTAAGATAGAAAGCTGGAACAGGTGTCATTTTGCAGCTTTCTTTGTGGCCTTTCATATGATATACAACTCAATAGGGGTTCAAAAAGGTTTCAAATTTGAATTTAAAATTTTGATTTTGAATTTTTTAAAATGCTAATCTTCAAAAAAATTGAAAAATTCTAAAATATTCCGTATATGTTTCCAAATTCGTCAGTCGTCTACAGGTAGTCGTCGTGTTAGGACGTGTTTCGGAGCAGCTCCGTAAAGTGAAAGGCCATGGGTTGCGACTTGGCGGTTTACCGCGCCCGAGGGGGCATCTGGGCAGGGCGCCTGTGTGTTTTCCGGGTGGCGAAGGGGCAAGCGGTGCGCGTGCGGTCCGGCGACGGCGTGGCTTTGCTCTGCGCAGCAGTTTTGGCCACTCTTCTTGTGATCGGCGGAGTTGAGCAAAATCCTGGTCCTGCTACTGAATCGTCGGTATCCACGTGCCCCAAATGTGATCGAAGCGAGAGAAGACTTCGGAGACTTGAAGCTGAATTAACCGAAGCCCAGCAGTGCATTAGGAAATTAAGCTTCAAGATCCAGGAGTTGGAGAAGCAAAGTGTCTACGAGCGATCAACGCATTCGAGTACCGAAGCAAACAACACCGTCATTGATGATGAGCCTTATAAGAACAAGGTTAAAGTGCTCGGAGATTCGATGCTACGCCACAGCGGAGGAGTTTGCAAGAAGAAAGGAGCCGACGTTTCTTTCTTTCCAGGGATAAACGTTGTGCAAATGAAATCCGTCGTGGAAAGAGCGCAAGAAAATGAAGCCGTGGAAGTCGTCCTTGTGCACGTGGGTACAAATGTATCGAAGAGGCAACCCATCTTCGACACTGTGAACCAGTGCGTGGAGTTAGGCCGTGCTGTAAAAAGAAAATTCAAAAACGCGCGAATTGTTTTATCTGGTGTGATGCAACGCAGAGATGTGCACATCGGTAGGACGTGGCAATTAAATCGAGGGTTACGATGGGCATGCGGAAAGATCGACGGTCATTTCGTAGACCCAAATCACTGGCTGGGGCCAGAAGACCTCGCACGGGATGGTCTTCATCTAAATTTCCGCGGTGCATGGAAGCTGGGCCGCCTGCACGATGAGGTTATTCAGTCATGCTTGCGAGGCAAGTGACTGCACAAAAGAAAGACTGTGGCAGCGGCGGAGACGACGGCGGCGGCGGTGACGGTGACGGCGGCGGCGGCTTCGTGGGAAGCGCCATCCCGACATATAGTGACTGCTGCGCGGGAGGAGGCGACTGCTGCGCGGGAGGAGGCGACTGCTGCGCGGGAGGGGTCGATAGCTGCGCGGGATGAAACAACTACTGCGCGGGCGCAGGCACCTAAACAAGACGCAGGGATCCCAAAATCAGACTTGCAGGTGAGGAAAGGCTTCACTAGATTGTTGCAGGTGAACTGCCGTAGTATCATGAATAAGGTAATAGAATTTTGGAATTTAATTGAGGCTTGTGATCCTGATATCGTGATAGGTACAGAATCATGGCTCTCGGATGCGGTAGCGAATTCGGAAATTTTTCGGTCTGATTATATTACGTTTAGGAGAGATCGCGAAACTAGAGGCGGCGGAGTTTTCATTTGCGTGAAAAACACATTAAATGTCGTATCAAATTGGGTTGATAATGTTTTTGAAATGACGGGGTTGAAAATTCATTGTTTAGGAAATATCCTAGAAATAATTGCTTGCTATCGTCCACCGGCTAGTAGTTACGAAATCTTAGGCGCCATACACGAAAGAACTAAAAACATAAATAGCCATCCAGTAGTTATTGCCGGAGATTTAAATCTTCCAGACACTAATTGGAAAGGGTGCGTTTGCGACGGAAATGTGCAGCAACTTGTCAATAGACTTGTTTGGGACAACGGATTAGCGCAGGTAGTAGACCAGCCCACTAGACAGGAAGCGCTTCTAGATATTTGCCTCGTTAGACCGAAAGACTTATTCTTATCGTGCGACGTCATGGAAGGTATAAGTGACCATAAAGCAGTTCTTGTCGACTTGGACTTAAGTACTTCAAGGAAAAGTATTAACGCCGGATTTCCACTGAGGGAATACAAGAAAACGAATGTAGAAGGGCTTCAAAAATACTTAAGAGAACAGTACGAAGGGTTTCTTAGAATAGGAGGGGGGATTGAAGAAATATGGCGAGGATTTAAAAATATTCTTGAAAATGCCGTGCAGACATTTGTGCCGTGCAAATTGTTAAAAAGTAACCCCGATCCAGAATATTATAATGCAAAGATTAGATGCATGAAAAGAAAAACCAGAAAGGCGTTTAGAAACAGACACATTAGTGATAACCATATGTCATTATTTCGAAGTTATTCAAAAGCATTAGAAAAGGAAAAGAAAATTGCGGAAGAACGTCATTTGAAATATATCCTTGATGCGGACGGCAGTAATTGGTCGAAATTTTTTAAGTATGTTCGTAGAAGGAAGGGAAACAAAGATGAAATACCAGTTGTTCGGATAAATAATTCGCAAGTAACTGACGACAGGGAAAAAGCAAACGCTTTTAATGCGTATTTCACGTCGGTATTTCAGCAGAAAACTAACGATACACGGATACCAACGTTATCAGATAGAAATCTATTTTATATCGACGTAAATACTCTACGGAAAAGAATAAAATTAATGAAAAGCGGAAAATCTCGAGGGCCCGATTGTATTTCCACGGATATCATTAAATTAGGCGGTGAGGCTATTCTACCGTATCTAATTAGATTATTTAATGTCTCTATCAATAACGCTTGCGTACCGGAAGATTGGAAGTTAGCACTCGTAGTACCTGTTTTTAAAAGCGGTGATAAAACAGTCCTTAGTAACTACAGACCGATAAGTCTCACATCAGTCGTATGCAAACTCATGGAACAATTAATTACTAACTACATCCGGAAAGAATGGGAGGACAAGGAATGGCTGTATCAAGGTCAACACGGTTTCAGGAACGGTTTCTCATGCGAAAGTCAGCTTGTTTCCCTTCTACAGGACCTAGCCGATGAAATTGATAATGGGGGAAGGGTAGACGCGATAGTAATAGATTTTGCTAAAGCTTTTGATGTTGTTCCACACGATCGTCTTGTAAACAAATTAATAGATTCGGGTATAGACACAAGGGTGGTGGCTTGGATAAACGAACTACTACGTGATAGGAAACAAAAGGTTCGAATAGGAAGCTATTTATCAACCTCCGCTAGTGTTACGTCAGGGATTCCACAAGGAAGTGTCATCGGACCTCTCATGTTTCTCGCCTTTGTGAATGACTTGCCAAAACATTTAGCTTCAAATGTAAGACTCTTCGCCGATGACTGTATCATCTATCGGGTTATCAAATCAGAGGACGATGTAGATATTTTGCAGCGAGACACAGACAAATTACACTCCTGGGCAGAAACAAACGGCATGGAAATAAACAGTTCGGAGAGCAAAGCCATCACGTTTGGTAGGGGTCGATGTTATGGTGAAACAGTGTACAAATTGAACAACAATGTCATACCTACAGCTACATCTTGCAAATATTTAGGAATACAGTTAGACAGTAAATTGAGTTGGGAAAATCAAGTAAATTTCGTTGTAGGGAAAGCCTGGAGATCTTTACATTTCGTTATGCTGATTCTAAAGAGGAGTACGGTGAAAAGTAAAGAATTAGCTTATATGTCACTAGTGCGACCCGTGTTAGAATACGGCGCGGTATGCTGGGACCCGTACAGAATATCGCAGCAAGGTAATCTAGAAAGGCTCCAGCGCAGAGCATTAAAATTCACTTTCAGGGGTACAAAAAATAAAGGTGCATGGGAATCACTCGAAAAAAGGCGGATTAAGTTGCGACTCTGTGCTATGTACAAAGCATACAAAGGTTATCCTGCTTGGGGTGAAATTAATCGTCGTCTAGGAAAACCTACTTACTTCGGTAGAGCGGATCACAAGCACAAAATTAAGACAAGAGTGCAGAAAACGGATGTTGGGAAATTTTCATTCACAAACAGAACTATTAGAGACTGGAACAGTTTGCCTGCGACAATCTTTGAACCCTTTCCTCAAAACCTGAGAAAATTTAAAAATAAATTAGTTTCCTAGCTATTCATCTATATTTTATGTCATTGTATTATTGTTAAGTTTCTACTGTTAAATAAGTAGAATTTCCTATTAAGTAATTTGTCTAATTGTTATTATTAGTAGTAGTTGTAGTAGTATTGTCATTATTATTATTATTATTATTATTATTTATATTCGTGTAGTGCAGTGCAGTGCAGTGCAGTGCAGTGCAGTGTTGTGTAGTGGAGGGAAAGAAATGCGAAAGAGATGCATATCAGTTAAGTGTTGTGAAGTGCAGTGCAGTGAAGTGAACTGAAGTGAAGTGGAGTAAAATGAATTGGAGTAAGGTTTGCGCTGTGAAATTATGTACCATTATTCTTAATTATTGTTTTTTTTTTTGTTTTTTCTAAATCAAGTACTCTCTTGTAATTTAAATATTCTGCCACCAAGTAATGATACTTCATTGCAGAATTAATAATAAATCTAATCTAAATAGATGGTGCAAGTTTAAACATGGGACTGCAGTGGGTTCATATGGTAATCTTTACTTATAATGCACAATATTTACTTACCCTAGATATTACTGATTTAAAATGCATTTTATTTCAAATTATAAGACCTAATATATACAAATTAATAATTTAGTGTTTTTTGCTGGCGTGTTGTGTTTTATTATTATTATTATTATTATTATTATTATTCCATTACATCACGACTAAAGATGTTACGAGTCGGCTGAATATAAAATCTACTCCAGGTTGCAACCAGCTACCTAAGGAGCAGATCCGGTGACTATCAGTGCCTCTACAATAATTTACGCAAAATGTGGGCTGTTCCAAATAAAGCAATTTCTTGCACTTCCCAGTCTTTTGAATTACCTGGGAGTTTAGACAAGTTCTTACTCAAATTTTGCGGAATAAATCCCAGAGCTCCGATAACTATCGGGACGACCTGTGCTTTTACGCCCCACATTCGGCTGATCTCGATTTCCAAACTCTTGTATTTAAGACGTTTCTCTGCCTCCTTGGTAACGACGTTTTGATCGCAAGGTACAGCAACATCGATAAGTAAACACGATTTTTTCGCCAAATCCCGGATAACTATATCCGGTTTGTTTGCCGCTATCGTGCGATCAGTTTGAATTTGTTGGTCGTACAATATCGTACACAATCCAACAGAAGTCACCGGTTTTGGTGAGTGTTCGTACCACTTGGGGCATGTGTTTGGAACTTCGAGGGCGGTACAGATCTGCCAGTGGAGGTAGCTACACACCCTGTCATGTCTTTTAAGGTATTCGGTCTTTGCTAGGATTGGACAAGCTGAGACAATATGATCAATGGTTTCTACTTGCTCCAGGCAAATGCGGCATTTATCATCTTGGGAAATTTTGAGAACCGCTTTATCATAATGTCGTGTTCTCAAGGCCTGATCTTGGGCAGCTATTACAAGTGCTTCCGATTCTGGCTTCATTCTTCCCCTTTTAAGCCACATAAATGATTGATCTTTATTGATCTGCACCTTGTCCATTCTTTTTAGGTATTGTCCGTGGAGTGGTTTGTCTCTCCACGATTTCTTTAACATTTTTTGTGTCTCACACTTCATGTTTAGCAGCATCAGAAGTTCATTGTCTGTGTTATTCGACGTGTCTTGCCTAGTTTTTTTCGCAATGCTTCTAGCTACACTAACAATGCCTCTGTTTCCCATTCTTCGGTCAGATTTCATGACCTGCATCATTAGAGGGTCATCTTGATGGCTGACTACATACTTTCCCATCCCGACTATTGCGTTGTGCCAGGAGGCCTCAATTTGTCTGAGGCCTCTTCCTCCTTCCTTACGTGACACATAAAGTCTATGTATATCAGCTCGAGGGTGGGCAACATGATGCATTGTTAGCAGTTTTCTGGTTTTTCGATCCATGGTGCGAATTTCCTGCTCAGTCCAGTCCACTAGTCCAAAACTGTATTCGGCTACAGGTACCGCCAAACTACCTATTGCAGAAATTTTATTCCTGGAATTCAGAGCGGACTGCAGGACCAGTCTCACTCTCCTATAATACTCCCTACGAATTCTCTCTTTCATTCTGTCATTCGAGATGGTTTCACATTCTTCAATGCCCAGATATTTGTAAGTTTTACCTGGCTCAAGATCTTGAATCACAGTGTGCGTATCAATTTCAATATTCTCAGACGTTGTGAGTTTCCCTCTTTTAAATTGATTTTTGCACACTTGTCAAGACCAAACTTCATGCAGATGTCATTGCTAAAGTCATTCACGACAGACAGCATTTGGGAGAGAATCGCTTCATTCTTAGCAAACACTTTCAGATCATCCATGTAAAACAAATGTGATACTGGCCTTTCATCACCATGGAGCTTAAAACCAAAGTCAGCTTGCGACAACTGTCTCGATAGTGGGATCAAACTAATGCAAAACAGCAGAGGGGATAGTGAATCTCCTTGAAAAATACCCCTGTTAATCTGAATACTTCTGGTTTCTACTGCTTCTTTTCCGCTGTGGATTAGTAACCTGGTACTCCACGACTTCATACTAGCCTTGCAAAATTCAATAAGTCTAGGATGAAATCGATAGATCTCCAGGGTCTTCAAAATCCAATCGTGTGGTACACTATCAAAGGCCTTTTGGTAGTCAATCCAAGCCATGCTCAAATTACGTTTGCGTTTCTTTACATCATTCAAGATGACTTTATTCAGTAGCAAGATTTCCTTACAGCCATAAGAGCCTTTACGACATCCTTTTTGTTCAGCTGGCATTAGATGATTCTTATCTAGATGTCTGTACATTTTGTCAGCTATGGCTGAAGTTATAACTTTGTACAGTACTGGCAGACAAGTAATTGGCCTGTAGTTCTTCGCCAAAGAGCTGTCTCCCGCTTTGGGTAGCAAATACGTGATGCCGCGTGTGAGCCATTCCGGGATTTCCTTTGGGTTTTCAAAAATTTTATTAACAGCCTTTGCTAGATGAGAATGTATTGCTGTTAATTTCTTAATCCAATAAATCTGGATTTTATCAATCCCGGGGGACTTCCAGTTTCCCATGTTCTTAATTGCTTGGAAGAGGTCCTCTTCCGAGAATTGGTGAACATCTTCCACTGTTTCTACAAGTTCATCGGCAGCATCAACTTCAGATTGAAGCCATGATGCGTCTTTGTTGTAGGATCTGCTCTCCTCCCAGATTCCTGCCCAAAACGCTTCGACGTCTTCTCTTGAAGGAGTGACAGCTTTGCCATTCGGTTTTTCAGTTAGATTGCGATAGAATCTCTTCGCGTCTGTTTCAAACAACCGGTTCTGTACACGGAAATCTATTCTACGTTTGTAACGTCTAATTCTTTGAGCCCATGCTTGAATTTTCTCTTTTAGCTTTTCAACTACCATTAGCCTGCTGGTGTCATTTTCAATTTGGTATTTTTGTTCAACATTGAATATTTTTCGTTGAACTTTAGAGGTGTGCATTGATTTAGAAGATGCCTCAGCTAAGAGTGATATTTCGCGCCGGGTGTCGGCTATCCGTTTTATAATTCTGTTCAACCATGGGGGTACAGAGCTGTTTACTCTGTTTTGCTGTCGGCCGTCGGTGTTCTTGGCTGGCCCCAAAATTATCTGAGATACTAGATATCCAGTTGCATATATGATGTGATTGATTTCAGTAATATCTAGATCTCTGCCTGGGGTCTCCACCACCTCATTTAAGACAGAATTCACTGTTTCTATCACTCTTTTAGCTTTGGCAGTTTCGTATATTCTCCTCAACGGTTTGCGAGATTCAAACGGAAGTTGACTAACTCTTTCTATCTCGCGCCGAAGGAGATTTCGCATTATGTCCTTATCGTGTAATTCATTGCCAGATGAATTTTCACCACTGACGTGTGTTTCACCGGAAATAGATGAACCTTCCACGGGATCATCATTTTCAAGTTCTACATGTTCGTCATGTGGGTTGTTCGAGCGAAGTACATACTCCGCATTTCTCTCAATGTCAGCAAGTTGTTCTGCTGTGAATTTTCCACTGCTGAGTATGTACCGTCGTTGACTGGCAAGCTTCTTTGAGTCTAGGGTAGGTCTGATATCTGGGTTCCGCTCTCTCCATACCTTGAAAACTTCTATTTCTGAGCCCCCATTTTTCGCTTTTGCATAGTAAAAGCACCACATCACCTCCTTTAATTCATCCCGGGTCCATCTCTGACGATGGCTTCGAGCTACTGCCGGCTCTGGGTCCCTGGGACTAACATCCGTGGGATGGCCAGACGTCGACAAGGTGACATTAGCTCGGTTTCTGAGCAGGTATGGGACATTGGTAGAACAAGGCACGTTAAGGTTCATTACATTGCTTGTTCTATCCATTTTGCTCATTAGTTTGAATTGAAGATTCGCAGGATGCAAGTTCGAGTTCACAGATCACACTTAACCTTCGGGTTGTTTCCTGCCATCCGTTACTGCGACCCACAGTGGCCTCGGGGCATCCCCCCGCAGGGTCCAGCAAGGGGTCCCTCCGATCGCCAGTCGGCATTACTAAACCCTACGGGATTTTCACTGACTGCTGAAGGCAGCCTCCTTCGCTGGCTAATGCAAGGTTCGGGCCTCCACTCTAATCAGTGGCCTGGTGTGCCAACCCAGTTTCTCTCCTGTACCCTCTATGGGCCGACAGCAGGAAGTCCAAAGGTTCATGACCCTTCCCTCTCTACTTACTTCCCACTCTCCTCAAAATGGAGTACTTCTTCGTCTGACCCCTCACCTTCAACCTATTCAGCAAGGGAGGCCCTACCGGTAGCTAGGCTACCACTGACATAGCTTTAAGGCTCATGGGGGTACTCAAGCTCCACCACCATCTGCAAGGTCGTGTACTCCCTAGGTGGAGTTATTATTATTATTATTATTATTATTATTATTATTA
Source organism: Acheta domesticus (assembly GCA_031308135.1). Lineage (NCBI taxonomy): Eukaryota > Metazoa > Arthropoda > Insecta > Orthoptera > Gryllidae > Acheta > Acheta domesticus. The sequence goes on from JAHLJT010000631.1 coordinate 104,384,588, forward strand.
TTAGACTGTGGAACTTCATGCAATTGCATATTTTTACCGACTGTGCATATATGCTAAGGTAAAGTTATATACATTTCCTTTCCATGTATGTACACTCTATGTATGAGTTAGGCATTGCCATTTATTATCTGTTCTTGAATCCTCTTCAAATAATATACGGAGAGCTACTTCCCTCCTTCATTAAAAAGACAATAATCGCTATTTCGCCCAAAATGTATCAGAAATTTCAGCTGAAGGCCTAACATCTCTACATCTACGCAGGTAAACACAAATGACATAGTAGGAATATTAACTGACTGTAACAATTATTTCAGTAAATAAAAATTCAGATGTAGTTTAGACTTGAGCAGCTGCAAGTGGATAAATGTTTCTATGAATTTCAATATCAAAAACGATCATACACTTTGAACGTTGACCAGCAATTGATAACATGTGCTAAATTTATAGTAAAAACTGTGAATATATTAATAACAATAATAATTATTGTTATTGCAGATGGGTACCAGGCACACTTCCACAACACTTCCACCCTTCCCCTGCCAGCGACTATCGTTAGAAATGGAGGCTGTTGGGCGCGAAGTCTCGCCGGGCGAGCAGCGGAGTGTGGGCGGGTCATGGAAGCGCGGCCATAAACTGCAGAAGGATAACGACAGAGCGGCCGAGCGGGGCGGGGCGGGGCGCGGAGCCTGCGAGGGATCAGGGCGACAGGGCGCGAGGAGCAACGGGCGGCGCGTCGGCGACCGAGAACGGCCCCTGCGGGACCCCGCGCGACGCCCGGCTGCGTTCAATTAATGGAGATGGCAGCTGGCGTTTCAACTGTTGCGAAAGAACGCGGCGGGAGGCGCGGAGGAATGAGCCGGTGTGGGGTGGGGCGAAGCGGAGAGGAGCGCTCTGGAACAGTGTGAAGCGGGGCGGGGCGGGACGGGTGTGAAAAGAGGGCGGGGCGTGAGGGGATAGGACGGGGTGAACGAGAGTGGGGTAGGATGAGGAGAGATGTAGGGGAGCGCGGGAGGAGTGAAAGAGGCTGGTGGGATGGGGCGGGATGGCGGGGACTTTGGGAGGAAAGGTAGTGGGATGGACTGGCCGGGCCGGACGGGGGAGACAGGTTGGGACAGCAAGCGACGGATCTAGCGGGGCGAGAGGGTATGGGGCGGACTGGGGCGGGACAGTCCGGGACGGGCAGAGAGGACGGGGAGGAGTGGGAGGAGGCGAGATGGGATGATGCGGAGCGGGACGGGAGGGGAAAGGCGACGCGGGACAGAGTGGAATACGCCGAGGCGGGGTAGGATGGGATGGGAAGCGACAGGTCCCAGTGGAGTAGGACCGGAACCGGAGTGGCGGGACAGATCGGGGCGGGACAGAAGCGCGGCGCGAACCTGCCGCGCCGGGCCGGCGCAGGCGAGAGAGTTTTAACAGGCGAGCGGACCTTTTATGCGCCTCCCGTTTTGTTGCCGCCGCCGCCGCCACCGCCGCGAATAATAACGCGGAAACAATGGCCTTTGTGCCCCGGTGCCGCCCCCTCCCCTCTGGCGGAGGCACCCTCGCGCGGCATCGTTGGCGCAAACCACCCCCCACGCCTCCTCCACCACCACGCCTCTGCCAGCGCCGGTGCACTGTTTTCCCATCGCCTCTGTCGTACGGACACAGCTCCGGACGCCAGTGTTTCTTTGTCTATGGGCTTACAGCGCCAAAGAAGGAAAGGTGGCTACTGACTATCGCTAATTGAGCATTGTTTCATTTGTTATTTTTTGATAATTTATTCGACATGTAGCATACCGGCAAAAAAAGTGACATACTTAAAATGCAGTATTACAGAAATAACAAATAAAACGTAGGATCATGCAGAAGAACTTGCGTAAAATAAAACAGACCCAAGTCTTCTGGATGCTCAATTGCGGGGTAGAGATCTGTTGAAGTTTTTCGTGCACGTGGGTGTTCATCATGGGTGTTTATCACTGACATTACCTCAAAATTGTCATTGTGAGTCCTGTCGATCTTCTTGTCGGGGTACGATATTACATTAAATTTTTGCAGAAACAATTTCCCCTAAACTCGAAAGTGCGCCAGCGCGGGAATCCCACAGTAATCCCGCTGTGTGTAAAAGTGTAAATAATCACTATATTGTTTATATACCGTATTATGTTACTGAAGTATCCTGAAGATTGTTTTTGTTAAAATATTTTATTGTTTGCTGTGTTATATGACATTTTATTTATTACTCTGAGCAGTGTACATGGTACTTTTTGGAAAACTATTTTGTGTGGTTTTGTTCAGAAGCATTTTGATGCTGCAAGCCGCAAGTGTTCCCCTATTTATGAATTAAAATCTCAGACCTTGAATTTCAAATCTTTTCGCAAGCTTCATTAATTCCCTTTAGTCACGTCCTGTTTCTATTATTGCTTATTGCTCTTATTTAATATTCCTCCAAATACCGTTTCTTTTCGAAAGTACGAGTACATCAATGATTCAGTCATGATTACTTATGATTCTCAGCCCTTAGCCTTTTCCATCATACCTGAGATGGTGTGGATGCATATGTGATGATAATATGAATAAAGATGAAACGATGGCGGAATGAGAGGGACGATAAACGGAGGGCCCCTAGGCAACCTATCGCGAACCCACTTTGACCACCGCATTTCACATGGACCGACTGGGATTTGAATCCCGGCATCCAGAAGCAAAAGGTGAATTGTGACCACTTCACAATGGGTCGGCCACAATCATTCACGTCTCTACAGATCGCCCATATTTTTTCTCCATAATTTGCTATCGTCTTTACCATCCAACAATTAGTAGCCTGCAGTATTAATTAGCACTATTTTCGCTCCGTTTAGCAGTCTCCCTCCACCATTTTTTCCCCTGCAGTCACAGTCCCTCTCCACTTCCACAAAGCTTCTTGTCTCTTCCTTTCCTTTGGTAAAATGTCTGTTGTTTCTGTCCTTGTGCGGGGTGCTTCTGCCTGGAGGGGTTCCCGCCAGCATGTGGGCGCGTCTATTTCATTCACAAAAGCGGGCGCGTAGAAGCACTGTATGCTGCCTCGAGAAAACAATCTTTTGCACCCTCAAAACTTCTATATTTTAATTGAAGAAGGAAGAATAAAAGTTCACATCGATTCATTACATTTTTAATGTTAATACATTTTATAAATCACAGAAATGTGGCTATTTTTAGGTATAGAATAATAAATAACACATTGTATCAGAAAACCTTCAAAACAAAATTTAACAAAGAAAAAATTAACTAGAAAATTATTATTAAATAGACAAATTAATTAAATGAAACAGTTACTGTCCTTAAATTTCTGAAAAGCATCAATTGATTTTTATCAAGCCGTTTCCAGAAACTGAAGAAGATCCCTGATTTCAGCCCTTCACCAGGAAAAAAGAAAAAAGAAAGCAAAACAAATAAGACTTAGAGTAGTAGGAAAAAATCAATAAAAAACAACTTTCAACCTCTTTGATTTTGCTTACAGTGATCGAAACTACGGACATACAAACGAACAATCTGAATAAGTAAAATGATCGTTTGGAATACTAAAAATATTTACAAGAGTGGGCGCGGTAGAGCACGGATTGCTGCAGTCAGCATTTTTTATTTTCAAATCATCTTTATGACTGATAGGGAGCAGGTAACGGAACGCAGATTATCACGTTTCGTTTACAATGTTGCGAAATGAGAATACTAAAGCTCTCTGACATGTCAAATAGCCATACTCCATTTTAGAACGACTATTTCACTCATGTCTGTCCGCGTCGTAAGTAGCCAATGGTAAGCAAACATATATTCAAATTAAACCAATCCCAGATGTTTATCGCCATCAGTTTGTTTACCTTTTTATCGCTGTAAAACCTTTGTTTACCTTTTTAAGATAACGACAGCAATTGTTTTACCTCCAAAATAGCTTGTGTGCATCAATATAATGTGTCGTTTTGGTTATGTTTAAAACTCTGAAACAGAATATAATATTAAAAATTCAGTGCCGAAAAACAGCGAAGGGAACAAAGAAAGCGTGTGGAAGCAATTTCAAGAATTTTGTGAAGAAAGAAAATACAAATGGACAGCACAAACTACAAATGAGAAATTTACACACATTTTAGGTAATTAATACACGAAGATTAGATGGTGAACAAAGAATACGCTGTCAAAACAATGTGGAACGTTACATCAAAAATTATTCAGGAAACTACTTTAATGAGTGCACACGTGTGTTCAATCCATTCGAATCGACGAATTCCGCTGCTAATTCATCCTGTACATCTTCCATTTCAAATACTTCCACGGAAGGACAAGACTTAGAAAACAACCACCTACAACTTTAATGATTGTGCTTGTAATAAATGTTCTTTTAAGTAGCCTTGTTATTATTGTTTTTCGAAAGTTTTTTTACCATAAAATTGAAACATATTTGAAATCATTTTCTGCATTAAACTGTTATTCAAATGTTACTTAATTTTAATTTATTCCAGGAGGCAGTGATAAGTCGGAGTTGAATGAAAGGTTTTCATTTTTCGGTTGTAATTTTAAATAATATTTCCCTTTTTCGTAATTCCTGTGATTTAAATTATCCTTTCAAATCATGTAATGTGTTCATTTGTGAAATAGTAACACTAAATATCACTCGAAGTGCTGTTCTAGCCGGTAAATTCACTCCTCGCTACGCGAGTCGTGAATTTACCGGCTAGAACAGCACTTCTCGTGATATTACTTATGATAAAAGTACAAAGGCGGCACGGAGTGCTGCCGCGCGCCCGCCGAAAGATTAACTTTAGGGGTATCTATAGTGAAAGAAGTGATATGGTGATGAAGATTGAAAGGAAAAACACAAATACAACTATGTCCGCGACGGGACTTGGAACCCGCGATCCTTCGGCCCGAGATTGCTATGACACTACTGTTTTAGCGATCTTGGCCACTTCGATCGGCATGTGTCTTCCTTGTTAACGTTACGAATCACTTCCGCCAAAAAATTGCTCAATCATGTTATAAAAATGCAGTCGTATATTTACAATCTACATAATTAATATTCTATAAAAAGGCCAATCAAACAGACATCATCTGGAGAAATGAAGCGAAACGACAATTAAAAGATAAATATTTCTTCGATATCTGTCCATTAAAAATGATAATAGAAAACAGCAACGTAGCGTAAACATAATATTGACAAACGTGATTAAATCTTTAAGTTGAAATTAAATGAAGAAAACCACCTCGGAAACAATGTGTTTAATGAACAATAAACCTGCACCCTAAGCTTTTAAATAAGTTTTCAACCATTTCTTAGGTGGTCTTGAGGTTTCACAATTGACGCTAAAACGCGAATAGCTCTTTAGATGAACGAGTATTAAAATGCATCATGGCGTTCACGCTCTGTGACTTTCATATGGTCAAGATGAATTGCATTTTTATTAAGATTTTTAAATAATACTAACTTGAGTTTTAGTGTTTGATTTAGGGGAACTTGACAGAAATAAAGAATGATGTCATGAGATGACACACATTGAACAGATTGTGTTTCTGCTAATTGCTTGAAAAATGCATAATAAATATCTTAATTTTATCATTAATTTATACATTGATTCCTAGGCATTATTAAGCAAACCATTTAAGTACATATTTAGAAATTACAGGACAATATTGATAACTATACTGAAAATAGCCGATCCCCGGTGGCCGAGATCGCTAAGCAGGTAGTGTCGTAGCGAGTGTAGTAGTGTAGTGTAGTAGTGTCGTAGTGTGGTAGTGTCGTAGTTCTCTACGATCGCTAAGAGATCGCTAAGCAGGTAGTGCTGTAGCGTTTTCGAACCAAGGGTCGCGGTTTAAAGTCCCGCCTCGAGCATGGCTGTATTTGTGTTCGTCCTTTCACCCCCTTTATTCACCATGTCATGTCATTTCCACAGTTACCGTAACGTTAAACCAAATAGTGGACGCTAACAACGTATGTGTTGATGCGACCTTACATAATAAGAAATACCGAAAATAAACTATTTAGATCGCCAGAAAGCATTTCTGTATGATTCTGAATATTTTAAATCGTTATTTCTTTATCTTCGTATGTCTCAGGTAGAATATTAAAATTTAAAATGTGTTCTACATTCAATCTTTAGATAATAGCCTAATAGCATAAAATGGCGGATTGTTCTGAGTTTGTCGTAATTCAAAGATGTTTTAAAATTATCAATTCCTGGAGGGACAACATTCCCTGTAGTTATGAGAAGTACTGACTTTTTTTGTCTCATCGACACTGCCAAGCATTCTTAATTAAGTTCAAATGAGTGTGAAGAGGCACAAGGTAGAATAGCCTGACATGATCAGTCACATTTTCAGACCAGGAAGAGTCGTTTCAATCACCGAACAGATATATCGATACATTATGGACACAGATATACCGAATGAGTCATTAACGACAACAAATTTGTTCCTGTAAGCAAGGTCTCAAACTTATTAATAAATTCCAAGACGACGTGTTTCCTGACAATTTATTTCTCTACTGGTGATATTAAGCTTCAAGGTCCTACAGACTCCGACGCAACTATCAGGTTTAATTTGACAGTTTAGAAAGTACAGAAGCGGTATGGGAGCACAGACGCGGAAGACATCGCAACCCAACAAACTTCCAAACTAAGCGATCCCGTCCCCCTCCCACCAACCCCAGCACAGCTCACGGAATCGACGTCCGCGAGTTAGAAAGCTGTGGAACGCAGCCTTAACAGACAGAAAACAAACTTCTGTGTCAGATACTAGAACTAATTGCTAGAATTAGTTTTGTGTGTTCTTTTCATGAGGTTAACCTTTCAAAGGGTGTTCCTAGAAAGAGCTTCTGCAAAGACGAACAAAACAGAATGTAACTGTGGCGACGAAGAAGTGTGCGCGATTGTGGTGAAACTTGAGCGAAACAAACTCAATTATGTAAAACGTGTTTGGGAGCTGTATGAGAACGTATGGTGAAGCCTTGTATTAAACCCTCTGAAACTAAGGACTCCACGAGAGAAATCTCATCTCATAACCAACTTAACTTGCAATCTGATATTGCGTTCATTATATTCAAAATTATACACAAGATGTACACGTATTTCTCCTTGAATAAGTGCCTACATACACTAGTGCTAACCGTGATCATACGCCTAGGAAACTACGGAAAAAATACGGAATATTAATGGAATGTGAGATAAATACATAGATATCAGATTTAAGACTTCATACTTTTACATATAAAAAGCATATGTTTTATTCCCTCATATTACAAAACCTCAAAATATTAGAAACCGCAATATTTACAAACAAAAAAATACAATTTCTTGTACACCCAATCATCATACACTTACGTTTAAAACATATTAGTTAATATTGTATTGTGTTCATTAGGCAAGCTGAAGTTTGTATCCCTCCCAGAACAGAGCGCAAATGCTCTCTATGGCTAATGCCTGGTAATTGAGGGGCATGAATTTTCGTTTTTGGTGATAAAGATCAGCCTCAAACGAACATTGAAAACTTAATGTTTGAGACATTGACTTCTTGAAACAGAAAGGTATTTCTAAGACCCACTGCTAGCACATTAACATTGAGAATTTTCTTTCAGACCTTAATACACATCTTGTGCTCTAACACTACAACGATGGTATGCCTACGACCCACTCATGGAGGTCCTCGTGCTCCAATCTAGCACGGAACCGCCGGCATATTCCAGTGTTGTTAAGAGATTTTCGAGGGTCCAAAAATGCACTAAGGTTGCACCATTCCCTTAGTCTCCCATTGGATCCAAAAATGTAATATTTGCTTTCGTCTGAAGATATAATTGAAATCCAAACGTCAGATTCTTTACTTCTTCTCTATTCGCACAGTTGAATAACATGTATTTTAAGAATGTTTATAAATTAACACGATTAATACTCGTAATCATTTATAAAAATAATATGACTAAACAAAACTTTTATTTCAAAAAATTATACACAAATTATTTTTTAATTAATTTAAATCATATTTAAATTAATAAATTGTATTTCAATAAAAATTGTATTTAAACACAAAAATTATTTTAATTAAAACTCCAATGATCCGTTGGTTTGTATTGTTTTTATCAATCGTTATTAGTATAACTGTTGGTGATGTAGATACTTTAGCTTTAAAATAAAACATTTTTTCGATACCAGACAACATCCGTCTCTCATTCTTTATCGATTGCTTTTAGTTGAAAATTACTGGCCTGCAGCAGCGAAAAAGCTGCTGAACAGATCCTCACCAAACAGTTATCCAAAAAGTAGCAAGCACGCTGTTCAAGAACAAGAAATAAAACACTGTTGTATAACCTTACAATAAATTAAATATTGTAATAAAAACAGTCTTCACAAATTCTGCAGTAGCATAGTTCAACAGTTCTTTACATACCAAAAACACCAATAATGTTGCTTTTCCACAACCCTACTCGTTAACAGCAAATATTTAATGGCAGACGGCTTTTTCCTTAGCCCGTTGGTGTAGCTGTGCAGTGTATCACAAGCAGTTCTGCATATAGAATGATAGTTCACTCGGTATGCGCCGTATGAGGTGAAATAGTACAATAATTATTTTTTCCATTTCTAGCCAAATTCGTTTCAGTTTCACTATTTTTGGATTTTTCCGTTTCTGTTTTTTGGGTGCGTAACAAATCTGCAGCGACCTCGCAAATGGCCGTCAGGCTACACGTTTTCTATACGTTCTGCGCGCATTCGAAATAAGTAATAATGGGCTTTATAAAAATAAATTAAAATAACATTCGATGTACCTGTCATTGCGAAAGAATTTCAGGTCGAACAGAAGATAGCGACACATCTGCAGTCGAAGCAAAAGCTCTGCATTTTCAGCGCGTGATATTCGCGGTAAACTGGAAACTAAGAAGGAAATCGGGCAGTCCTGTCTACACCGCAAAAACACCGACAGTGGCAACGGAGGCCTTTATGGAACGGCAAGGAGACAGCTGGACAGCTGGGAGGAGGCGGGGCGGGCTCTGCAGTTAAAGCAACAGCGCCGCCAGAAGCAGCAGCAGCAGCAGTAGCGGGGCCCGGGGTGGCGCCGGAGACATCGGAGATGGGCTATCGGCAACGGGGCGGAGGCTAACGCAAATATCAATATCGAAAAAGCGAAGCGACTCCGGTATCGCGGCACGGCGGGCGGGCGCCCCCAGCGACCCCAGGGCGGTCTGGGTCGCGTCTGCACCGCCTCGACCCTGCCCGCAGCGGCCCCGAGGAAACCACTAACGCAGCGGCGGCGGCAGAGATGGCGATGGTAACGGTGGTGGTGGTGGTGGTGGTGGTAGTGGCGATGGTGGCGACAGTGGCAATGATGGTGGGGGCGATGGTGGCGACAGCGGCGGTGGTGACGGTGGCGGCGGGGGTGGAGGCGAGGGTGGCGGTGTTGGCGGCGGCGGTGATAGTAGCGGCGATTGTGTCAATGTTGGATGTAGTGGAGGGGTGACTTTGAGACGGACGGCGGCGGGGGTGGCGGGAGTAGCAGCGACGGCCGTGGTGGCGTGAGTGGCGGTGGCACCAGCGGGGACGGTGGCGGCGGCGATGCGTGGAGCTGCGTCAACACGGCGCTCAACAAGTTATCACTTAGCAGAAACGCAATAAACAGCGAGTGCAGGGGGGGTGAGAGCACTTCAATGACAATGTAGCCTCGTACTATCTCATAGGTTTGCAATCATTCTTTTACACACCGTTGTCCTCTCCTCAATTATTTTGCTCGCCTTATTACATATTCGAATATTCGTTGTATGGAAATGTTATTATGAACGAAATCCAACTACCAAAGCAAATCATTCATTATCAATTATTAATTGGAATTCGGTATAAAAGTATATTATATTAAATTCCAACTCGAACTTGCACGGCGGAGTAGTGACCGCATATGGATATTAATCGCAATGTGTTGGGGTTCATTCCAAAAGGAGTTCATGGGTTACCTGATTCTTTGAATTGTCACAATATTATTTTCTTATTTATACGGCAATGACGTAAATTATACATATTTATAAAATGACATATCAGATTATAGATAACATTAATTAGGATACCGTTTGTTGGTCATCGCGCTCAAGAAGGCTAAAAGGAGCATTAATTAAAATCAACGCGACTCCCGGTGGTCACAAGGCACTCGCATGTTATCTGCGATACATGTCATTTCCTTTCACAAATCGTTACTATCTCACTATAACTTTTTTCTTACCCTAGCTTATGTAACTCTTTCAAACACTAGGAATAAACTTTTTTATCTTCGGTCCTACTTTTCGATACTGGAACAAAACGAGATCTGCGCTACCTTACAGTCCAGTGGGTAAATACATTTACCTTCAAAAAGGTCATTAAACGTTTTCTTTGTGTTTCTTGTACCGTACCATACACTAGTTAAAACCTCCTAGTTTTCGACCTCCCAGACACTGGGATAGCTCCGGGAGGCCCGAAATTATTTTTTCAATAGCTCGCTATTCTTTAGTCCTGTAGAAAAATGATAGTGCCTGAATACATATAACCTACCAAAAGAGAAAGTGTTATATGACCTTATTCCAGGTAACCCACCTTTTTCAGTACCTGCTAACTTCACTATTAACCACGTCGTTCATGGACATTATCAAACAGCAATATTTGACACAATGCTCTACCATCTAAACTTTTGTCTTGGGACTTCGGCAATATCCACGCTAGTAGGTCCGCGTCCAACAAATTACAAAGTGCCGAGTGCAGGTGAGGAAAGTTTTCCGTCTATGCACTCGCAATAGCAAAAAGAGCTGAACTTCTGGACTTTCTGCACGGCGAATAGGGCCCGAAATGGCGACGATATCGAATTTTCAACAGCATCGGCTCTCTACGGCACTTCACGCACTGAAGCACCTGCGAACGGCGAGGTGGCTTTTGGGTCGCGCATTACCTAGTTCTCCCGCAAGTGGCTTGGAATGGCTAAGCAGGCCGGGTGAAAGGGGCCATAATCTCTAGCCTTAATCCCAATAACTTTGCGGGTTATTGGATCCTAAGGGGCCTCATCATCCCCCCTCCCCCCTTTTCTATTTCGAGGACATTGGTGTGAACGCTCTTTGGTGTTTTTCAGCCCCAAATGTCTGTATTCGTTACGAAGACCTCAACGAAATCTGATTTTGAAGACAATGTATATTGTCGTTGTCGGGAAAAGTGACATACAAAAAATGTTTTTTTAATTAGGTGGAGTAATATATGTAAAAAACCGTATGCTAACAAGTAAAACTTGACAACGGTGGTCCTCAAGACAACATTTTGCCTTTGTGCGCAAAATAAGCAATTACGCCCAGAATAAGACAATTCTCCTGCAAAATGATTATTTTTAAAAGGGTCACATTTTGAGTGTTTCTACTATAAGATAAAGATAAAAGGTAAAGGTGAAGGATAGATAAAAGGTGAAGGGTGAAGGATATTATACGAATATTCTTGGTTAGGGAGTGAAATGCTACTTACTGAACCTATTGTAGAATACATAAGGCAAATAAATAGTAAAACAATATGAAATGTGCATGACTTTGTACTTGTTATCACAAAAATCGAAAATAATATATTGTGTTGCTTTTTCAACACAACGCATAAGAATTTACCAGCAGATATGCTCGACGAAGAAAGAAGAAACTAGTGTTACAGCAACACGTAATATCATAAGCATTAATAGTGTAAAGTGGATTCTATCACTTCCTCCTACTAGAAAATTACTGAGCCAAATTCGACAATCTTGGTGTCATTTGAAAGCTCTTTGGAGTTATTTAATCATCTCAATTCCAAATGCTTCTTTCCTTGCAAACTCCTTCGCAAAGTACAGAATTATTGATATAAGATAAATTATTATGAGGGTATCAACGCATCCTTTTTACCAACCAATGTCACCAGAGTGCGTAGCTTTGTGCCAGCTGTTTACTCGAATTGTGAGGAAATTAAACATACAATAAATGAGGTTTCCCATTGTTACAAAGGTAACTCAGAACAATGTTTCCACATCATTTCTTTTTTAATTTTTGGCATTTTTTAAAAAACGTTAGTTTAAATTAAGTTCATGTAAATGAAACTGAGGATTTTGATGCCAAGTACTGAAATTAATAAATAGTATGTGTTTTTCATTACAGTTATAGTCATCGGTTACAGGCACTTTCTACCATGGTTCAAAGGAAATAACATTACTTGGTAAATTAACATTACATAAGAGAAACTCTGTGACCTGTAAAAAGCGTATGCCTGTTATCCAGCTTGGAAAGATATCTACTACATTCTGTGTACCTGAATTTTATTTTATCAAAATTTCAATCAAGGTAAAATCAATTACCTTATGTAAACTGCTGGCATCTTGCCTCAATGTTATGGTACATATTAAAAAAATTATGTTAAATACCCTGAAAAGTCTTGAAAGAATTGGACAGGAAGAAAATAAAATTAAAGCAAATTATTGCTGTTATTATTATTATTATTGCTATTAATTGCAATACTTTATTAAATAGACAATATAATCATATTCAATGTAGAATTTGCATTGAAGTGTGGTGACGTGTTGTGAAGTGTAATGCAATAGAAGTTGAAAGAGAAATGAAGTGAAAGTGTCGTGAAGTGAAGTGGAGTGCAATGTAGTTAAAAGTCGTATTTATTAGTTTAAAATATCTGTATAGGATAGTCATAAAATGTAGAGTTAATGTTATTATTATAATAATTGCCTTTATTATCACTGATATTATTATTTTAAAACAATTTACATCGTATTAACATTCGTAATTGTAATGTTTGTAAATTGTAGTGTTCTGCCACCAGGTTGCATCAACCTACCTGCAGAAATAATATATATCTATCAATCTGTCTTTTTATCTATCTATTTAATTAAAACTTCTGTAACATCAACAATGTGATTTTGGTAGGACGTCGAAAAAAAGTAGCTTTTGGAATTTCCGAAAATTCAGAGGTTTTCGAAAATTCGGGTCCTTTTGTAAGTACTTATTCTGACTGAGCAGGAGAATTAGAGAACAGTTTTGCGAAAATTAAGAATACGTTCTAAAGGCTTGAGGAAAGCTCCCAAAAATTAAAAGATTCTTCTAAAATTCGATGGGCAGTGACATTAACAAGATCGATATGTGAATATCAGTTTTGGTACGATTTTTTTACGTTTAAGGCGTCGGTATTCTTAACGCAGACAACGCAAGGGGAGGGAAAAACTCGGTTTTGAGAAACAAATCGGTGCTATCAAGAACCTTCAAAACGTGTAATGTGACTGAACTAAGAACACAAGAAAGTACTATAATACGAATAAGTGACAGAAATAACGCGTTTAATGACACTTAAAGTGACCTTTTTGGTATCCGAATTCCACAAAACTGATTTTTCTAATATCGGCACTTTTTCCTGCAACATTATTCAACTTACTCTCTATGGAATTCATGAGAAAATAAAAAATGTGGAAGCATACAGAATCTTTCTTTTTTTCATTTTATATTTACATGAACAAATCTCATAATCTCATAATATGTGACTGTGACAAAAGTATGTAAAAATAAACTAAGAATTAACTTGTTCTTGGGAGGCTGGACAGTCACTGCATAAATATTTTTCATAAAGACGGCAGGGCGATAGGGACGGCCAGCAGGCACAACGAGCAAAAACAAGACAGCAACTGTTGAAATCTGCCTGACATTATATTCTACTTGTTTCTAAGAATATAACTATTTACACGACTTTTCAGTGCTCGTGTTTTCAAAAAACTGGCGTCATCGTGTTCTTCTAATTTGTTTTCCGACAAAAAAATTGTTTGGAAAACTGAGCAGGAAGTGTTCATTCTACACTGTGATCCCTCAGTTCGAGAACAGCCAAACAAATGTCAACAGACTCCTCGTCGAGTTAAATCAATGTTTTTGCGAGCAGTTATTCTACAGTTAACAGAATTTTCGTGATTCTCGTAGGTGTTTTTCGCGTTATCCAATGTTTCTGAAACAATTTGATAAACTACTAACATTCCATGTTTATTGCCCGATTTTAATTGTCTAGAAACCATTCCCCACACAAACAATTCACATGATTGTGAAACTGCCTCCGTGTACAAACGTGGTTGTGTTTCAATGAATCATTGTACGTCATTTCAAAGTAAAAGTTAGTAATAAAACTGAAATTTTGGATAAATGCACATGTTTGTGGAAAAAAAGGTTTTCCATTATATGAACAGAAAAATGTGATCATTGGGAAAAAAGAATAATCAACATCAAGATACTTATAATACGAATTCTTGACAAGGGTTTTTCTTGGCATAGAGATCATAAACTTTGCGCAGGTTTAATTATTTTAAGAAAACATTTAATACAATTTGGAATGCAGTACAAGTCTGTGTCAAATTTAAGAAATGATACTGAATTAAGTTTTGTGTTCCGTTTCTTGTGTTAAGGAAGAAATGTGCTAGAGGCAATATTCAAAGGGGCAAGATATTTTAGCATCAAGGTATCGGTAAGTTTTCAGAACATAGTATTTTGTTAAGCGAAAATGTTTTGCTTAGTAAAGTTAATAGTTACTACGTCAGTCTCTTAAGTAGATGATTCTTCAGACAGGCTATTGACACCTCTAAGAGAACGTATGAAATCTGTACAATCAGACATCATTTGTACAGAATTAGTTTGACTTAATCGGAACATTCATCAGTTTATTGTCAACAGTTCTAGTTTCAACATTCAACAGTTTCTAGTTCTAACTAAGGAGCAATTCATTATTTTGCTCTCCTCACTGGTCATCGGAAATAATCTTTCTGATCTTTATCTTATCTAATATCTTTCGTCTCGCCTATTTCGTAGGCATTTAAAATTAAACAAACTCGAAATATTTAAGGCAAAAACATAGTTGACTATTGCATTTATGAAAGTATGTTATTCTAATCAAAATTCAGCATGCTGGGGAGTCCTACAGAAAAGTGAAATTAAGGAAGAGAGGACATCAGTTTGTCTTCCAGTATTGGGGCAATTAAACGCACATTTCACAACCAGTTAAGCAAGCATATCGGCGAGATATCATTTTTGTTGAAGTCTTGTCACGAATTACAAAAGGATAAAAGAACAACGACATCATACGCTGTCGCTGATCTCGGAGGTCCTTATACAGCTACATACAAATATGTGCCAGCGAATATTGCCTTTTTCGAGATAGAAGCCGGATGGATTTTTCCAATATTTAATGGACGACGAGCACCCATCTAATGCCGAGCAGTCGGATATGAATTCCTATGCGTGTACTTCACTTCCCGGAAATTCAATTTTCGGTTCCAAATTATAATCGTTCTGAAACAATATCAAAGCGATTAACGGATCTGTCAATATTATTCGAGAAGAGCCGTGTTGTTCCTTTGACAAGACTTTCCACATAAAGGCGTCTAAAGGCACGAGAGCAACGCCAAAGAACTCATAAGAGGGCACCAAAGGGTTGTTCACTCTGGGATGAACGATTACTTGAATGGAACATTTCGATGTGTGTCAAAGAAAAATATATTTATATAAGTTTCTAACACGTGTGGTGGCTATAAGTAAATTGAGACTCATAACTAATTATGCAAAACATATCCATATTTTTCAGCTGAGAAATAAAAACGACAAATGATGGAAAAATGATAAACTAAATATTTAACATAAAAATTATACCGTTTATAATACTATATATAGTTATTTCACGTTTATACATAGAAAACCACTATCGTGGTTACTTTCTAATTAAATTAAAACATTCAGTTAAGATCAATAACCACGTAGAATGAATTACCACTTTAAAGTAATTAATATGATTCGCCCACCTATTCAAAATTGAATTTTGAGTAAAAGAGCAAAGAGTGTTGTTCGTAACATTTGATAAAAATAATTTTTGCTCGCGTTTAACGGGAATAATTTGTGTCCGTAAACGGGCCACAGACTGGATTTGGACTGGGGATTTGGATTGGGCCACAGACTGCTGACGAAGTAACGAAATTCCATTCTACTCTCGCGCCTTCCAAATCCTCAGCTCAAGACAACATGCACGAATCATATAACAACCATCATTTCATTTGTACACAGTGAACTTCAAACATTCGTGTAGTTGGATGGTTTGTGTATACAACCGATTTGGCGCATCATTAATAATTTTTTCATGTGTGAGACACTATAACCGCATTGCGTATAAAAGTTAATTTGTTCATGTTATCAATTGTGAAAAAAATTAAATATTCACTATTTTTAACAATATAAGTCAGAGAATATAAACAATTGTGTAGGTTGAGTAAAACAGTAACTACAAAGAATACAAACTAATTAAAAATTACTTTCTTTGCAAAATATTTTAAGAATAATTTCGTCCTCATTTACTTCACTCGCTTTCATCCACAAGGTCTATTATTAAGCTACACGCTGAAAACCTTCCTCATGCTCCTACTCCCACACATTTACAAACCGCCAGTACGCTGCCATCCCCTCATTCACAACCCTCCACAGCCACGTTCGCCAGTCTACCCAACTGCTTGTCGGTGTGTCTTCCCGCAAACCATCCCACCCCCCAAAAAGAATCGATATTTTCAATACCACTAGTACCTTCCCGTCGATTCCCAGCGGCACGGCGGCGGGCAGCTATCGATAGCGTCATTCGGTAAACACTACAGACGCGCGTCCGAGTCCTCGTCACTGCTGTGGAACTTGGACGCGGCGCAGGATACGCGAAGGAAAACAAAAGCGAGGAGGGAGAGCGCCGCCGTCGCATCAGCCGGAACGCCTCCCCCAGCCACCCGCGCGCGAAGGAGAGACAGAGAGAAAGAAAAAGCGAAAAACGAGATTTTCGGAACAGGGTGCCGTGCCATTTTGCTGAGTACGTTGCAATTTCCACATTCATCAATAGTGAACAGAATCGATCTGATGAGGCTCCGGGCAGAGAAACGGAGCGTTGGCTGAGAGCGTGGAGGAGGAGGATAATGCGAGGGGCGGGTGGCGTTGAGGGAGGTGGGGGGGGGGAGCGCCGGGACGAAGAGAAATGAAGGAAGCGCTGCCCGGGACGAGCGCAGGTGAGATGAGAGCTCGAGGCAGATGGACGGCGAAATCTGCTAAGCCGGGCATTAGCTGGAAATATAGTACATCGTCCGTCGGCGTGCGGGCAGCGCGAAGCCAGAGAGGGGAGCTACCGCATTTCTGCGGTTCTCGCCACGGCAAAAATTAATTAAGAGGTGTGTATTATACATAAAATATTTGTGAGTAAGGTTTTAAATTTATTACAGAAAATGAAAAACAGAACATATATTGATGATACCACAGTACATAATTTGTAATAATGTTTCTCTTTGTGCTTTGTATTATTTAATATATGACAAAGTATATTAATATTATGCAATACTACCCAAAATACAAACATATTCTGTTTTGTTGTTCATTACCCTTACAAAGCAAACTTTCATTTATTTTATTCTTTTTCATGATATAAGCAGAGTTTATATTAAAAACAATATTTTACTGCTGGAAATTTTAATTTACTATTAATATAAAGTTCGTAGTTTAAAATGTCCGTTTGTTCAAACCTCTTCAATCCAAAACGCATTAAAAAAAATTACATTAAATGATGACTTGCGGGGTCAAATTAAGCAAATAATTCACGCATGTACCATAATACCACAATAAAAGGAAAATAGCAATTAGAATATACGTATATCTTTCCACTCATCACGCCCTCCAAGTCTACTCCAAGACCTGGCAAGGGAACGTCAATGAAGAAGAAAAACGAAAGAAGAGTGTACGAAGCGGAAGGGGAGGATAGGAGAAATGAGAACTCACCACAGATGGACGACGAAATCTGCAAAGCCGGGTATTAACTGAAAATATACGTTGTTCATCAAACCGGGATTTAGATTCTCATCTCGAGGCGCATTGAGCAAGTGGCGCGAAAGGGGGTTTCTGCCAGCCCCGGAGCTCGGCTGCGTGCGCGCAGAAAGGACAGAATACCAGCCTCACCTCGCCTCTCCACTCCTCTCCGCCCCTCCGCAGAGGCGCAATAGGAGTTCTGATTCGGGCGCCATTGACGCAGTCTTTTTGTCACGTTACCTGTGCGCTTCGCATGTGAGTGCCGGTTGGTAATTTTCTCGCTCTAAAGTAGCACGCTGAGAGGCTTGCCTACTGAGTGATGAACTACGAAACGGTGGATCTTCTATACGGACGTTCATCTTTTCTGGCTGTTCTTGAATGGTAAGTATTCATCAAAGTAATTTGATGAATATTTGATATTTATTTTGATGATTTTATTTGAATTTCCGAGCGCATATTTTTATTTAATATCGTATGTTTCGTACATTGAACCATTATAATTCGTATCGATTCTAATCCAATGTCATTAGCCTGAGAAGAAAATCAAGTTCAATGATTTTAAACATTAGATATGTGGTAAAATTGTCTTTTCGTGAAAAAGACAATTCGGTGCAACAAAATACAGTACATCATCACTTCTTGAATTTAAAGGAGAAAATAAATCGCAGATCCGAAAGAAATAATTTTTAATTTTAAAGAAGCCACTTCATGAAAGCGGCTTCGAAAGTAGACTTCTCGAAGAGATGTTGTTCAATTATTAATTATTAATGTGCAGTGATTCTTGACATCAAGATTATGCAATCTATTTTTTAGCAATTTCCATTGCTAAAGATCATTAAATTGCATTTCTCTTCAAAAGCTAATTAATAAATAATGTCATGTATAATATTTTCAATACATGCGAATTTTCTATGTATTTTTCTGAGAAATTGAGACATTTTAAAACAAATACGTGAACAAGTTTTTTCTCAAAATTTGCTCAAATAGATCAAAGAATTAGCATCTTTAAATTATAAAACACGCAATATATGTTCGACACGCAGAACGTGTTCGACACTCTTCTACAACTACATTAATACTGATAGAGATAGTTTTCTTAATGCAGTATATTCCTTGATGTTTTAATTTATATTTAAATTTTTTTAAGTACCCTTGCTTTTCAGAATACTAGTAGTTCTTGTGATTTTAAATTCTTTTCGACAGTTTTGCAATGTTTGAGAATTACCGCAGTGTTAAGAATTCACAGTAACAACACAAAAATCTAAGAACCACTAACCATAGCTTAGAGACAAGATTGTTGTTCGGAAACCTAAGGGCTTCAGTTTTAATTGTAATCTGGGCAATATTTTTTTCTTCAAACTTCTTGAAAAAATAAGCACGTTGACTTTTATAGTCGCAAGGCCATTTTTGTGCTACAAATAAAACAAGAATGTACGTACTGTTGTAACACCAGTACACCTCCGAACACTAATTCGTATGTACATATCACTTTATCATAAAGTTAAAAGGTCATCTATTGGCGCTACTATTCACTAACAGCTGCAGCTACTGCACAGTTTCAAATATTATTTCGCGCTTCCAAGTACGATATTAGCATTTAGCAATTGAAGCGAAATAATTCCGTATCAACTCCCTCCAAAATTTGTATCTATGCGTCAGCTTCAAACACACACGCAGTTAACAACCCTTGTCGAAAAATTAAAGAGCGTCGTTCAGGTGTTCTTCTCGAAAAAACCTGGAACTGGGTTTATTTTCTGATGAGTGAACATGTAGAGACCAGCGGAATTTCCAGCTACATCATTAATTTCGTATGCGCTCAGAAATTAAGATGAAACTAAGCAACCTATAACCATGGGTTTTTTAAATGCCCAGTATCTAAAAAAAAATACAAAAACAGTTTTGGTTTTCACTCAAAAATTCAATTATTTGATTATGTTATTCCACCTATTCTCACACTGCGCATACCAACAGAATTATCATTCACAGTGCTTCAAATTTACGATACGGCTGATGCCATTCGGCTGCAAGGCTCCGAGAAAGAGGTCTCCCGCTATTGAATATTTGCAATTTTCCTGCTTTACGGAACAACTTTTTTAATATTCCTGGAATGGTAAGAACAATTGTACTGTGTATATGAATATT
Source organism: Acheta domesticus (assembly GCA_031308135.1). Lineage (NCBI taxonomy): Eukaryota > Metazoa > Arthropoda > Insecta > Orthoptera > Gryllidae > Acheta > Acheta domesticus. The sequence goes on from JAHLJT010000631.1 coordinate 104,404,533, forward strand.
CTACCTGATGTTATTGTAATATTCGTGAACACTTTTTTCTTAAAATATTTCGTATGAGTGTATAATTTAGTATGTGTTATATATGATAGGATTTTTTATGTTGTTCTTGAGCAATTTTTTTAAGTATTTGACAAACAATTTTGTAAAGTTTTGACGAATGGATCACGGACCTCGAGCGATCTCTCGTTCCTCTTTTTTGTCCTATCCTTACCTCTTACTAACACACACATACACTTACATGTACTACACTACTACACAAGCGGGGAGACCGCATTTGAAAATGCCATACAATCATAAATTAACATTTATGGCAAAACCTACGTTGAGCAGTCATTTTGGTAAATATGTACTTTTTCTTATTAAAATACGATTAAAAACATTATAATCAATATATGCTTTCTAAATTTATTTCTTATTCATGTTTAAATAAACACAAAAATACTACCTCAATAGCGGGCTTTAAAAATGTTTTTAACATCAAATACTTCAGAATATTTTTGTAATTATAATTCTATATTCTGACAAAATAAACGACAAGTCACTCACTTGGTAACCGATTGGGCGATGAATATCGACTTAACAGCTTAGAACAGTATTCTGTGCTGAATGCTTATTCATAATTTTGTCAGAGAAACATTACTATTTAAAAAAACATAAGCTAAATATTTTATAAACCATCAAACTCTTTACCCATTCACTAACTTAAAAATTCAATTTACCCATGAAACATTAAAACAAAATTCATCCTCGGAGAAAAAAATCCATGACCGTAAGACCACCCAGAATGCCCTCTTTCTATTCATCGGCAGATTCGGAGTTGAGTGAACTCTTTGTTCCGATCGTAAGCATCCATAGAGACAACGCATATCAAAAAAATGGTAATTCGCCGTCGGGGTGCGGTTGCGCATTAGCCGCGGCCGCGGGAGGGCGCGAGAGGGTGAGAGGAAGGGAGGGGGCGGTCCATTTTAACGCAAAAGCCCGTTTAATACGCGCTTAGCGACAACACCGGCCGAGCGCAGCGCGCCGCCTCGAGATAAAAGAGTTCCCGGGAGCTCATAAAATTGTCGACCAGGCGAGGAGGGGCAGGCGGCTGCAACGCAGCCTCGCTGGCGTCCACGGCCTCTAGGCTTCCGCCGCCCTTGACGTTCCAGCTCCCTATGCCGCCCTCCCCGTCCTCGTCGCACACTCCCCGTTCTCGTCGCCCTCTCTCCGTCCTCGCCACCACCTCTCCGTTCTGTCCATCCCCACCGTTTCCCTTCGTCCTCGCCATCCCCTCCTCGCCCTCATCATCCCCTCAGTCGTCATGTCCTCACCACTCCCTCTCCGTCTTTCCCGTCCTCTCTTGGCCTCTCCCGTTTTCCATTGTCATGCCGTCCTCACTACCTCTTAATCCTCGCCAACCCCTTTCGGTTCTCTGCCGCTTCGTTTCCGACCTCTGCCGCCCTCTTACCCTCAACGCCACCATCTTCGTTCTCACAGCCCCTTCTCCGTCCTCACCCTTCCTCCATTACTATGTTGAACTTCCGAATGTACTATCTAAAAGAAGTCATGATACATCGTCCAATATATTCTAGTAAACACGCCTTTGCTCCCTGCCACTTCCATAGAATCAAGAACAATTTTCTCCGTAAAACGTCAGCTGTTCGATGCATTCTGCATCTACTGCTGTTAATAATAGTCTCATTGCAACACAAACATGCGCCGAAAGCTTATGTTCAGGTTCATTAACATATCTCCAACCTTCACCACGATTTTCACGAAAAAGTTTTAGTCCGGTTCTTCTCTTCATGGCGCTTTTTCTGACTCGTTTCATTGTGTCTTTCTCATTGGTTGTTATGAATGTTTTTTACACAACTATTATTCTTCAAACTATTATCTTACTAAATTTTCAATATTTTAACTTTTTTTATGATATATATACGATCTTTCCGAAATGCCAATGTTCTTATTCATATTTAATAAGTACCGTTACTCCTACGCATGGATGACGTGGATATTCGTTTAAGCTTTTCACTCCAAACTTTGTCACTATTATTTTTCCCGTGATTTTGTCAATAAACATATATATGATGTAACTGTATAAGAGCTATTTCCATCTCTTTTCGTAAAAAGAATTGGCACTACTCAAATTCAAAGCAGAATTCTTTCCAAGTTCCTTTCGCTATGTTATCTAACTTCTTCATACAAGTACTACCATGTTTGTGCATTGAATAGCGCCTTAGCTTGAGTTTTTCCCGCTTTATAAAGTGTACTCCTACGTGTACCGGGTTTCATCTTGTGTATGCTTCTTTCTTCTTTGGGTGCTCACATGTCTTGTTTTTGCTATTTTTTTATAAATTCTTAGGTTTATTTTCGAAGTCCCGACACCACCGGTTCCGACACCACCGGTCCCGACACCACCGGTCCCGACACCACCGGTCCCGACACCAGCGGTCCCGACACCAGCGGTCCCGACACCAGCGGTCCCGACACCAGCGGTCCCGACACCAGCGGTCCCGACACCAGCGGTCCCGACACCAGCGGTCCCGACACCAGCGGTCCCGACACCAGCGGTCCCGACACCAGCGGTCCCGGCACCAGCGGTCCCGACACCAGCGGTCCCGACACCAGCGGTCCCGACAACCACTCCAAACCCGCAACTCTAGCACTAGCAACTCAACTCCACACTCAACTCTAGCACTAGTCAGGCGCTCCCGACTCGACAACTCGACCACCGTATCGGCCACTACCACACTCGACATCACCTCTTCTGTCCCCACCCTCCGTCTTTTCATCACTTTGGATATTATTGCTCGCAACAATATCGTTCTTGACATCACTGCCTCCATCATCAACGCTCATGATTCAACCGCTCCCACTGTCATTTTATCGCCACCACATCTGCGCGCCAGGAACAGTCCAACGCTCGCTTTTAAATACCGCCATCTCGGGCGAGCAGAGCAAGGGCAGGTTTTTATCTGTAATTCTCTCTCCTCGAAAAACTGCGAGGGCTCCGGCTGCAAGCAACGCATCGGTAGAGGGCGCGAGATGGCGTTGCTTTAAACGCACGGAGACGCTTTCCACTATCACCCACTCTCCGCTCCCCTCCTCTGCATTTCTCCGTCTTTCCTGCATTTCAACCTACTCTTCTCTCTCGCTTCCTCGGGCCCTACGGCACGAACGCGGTCGACTGGAACCGAACAAATCGCCTTTTCCGAAAGCTTCCGCCCGCTCCCCGCCACTTCTCCCGCTCCGCTCCCTACCCCTTTCGTGCTGCAGCGTCCTCCCTACGCCTCATCCAATAAAACGCCAAAATATCGAGAGAGCCCGACTGTCGCTCCGAGAGCTTCTCTTTTTTTTAAATACAAACCAAGCGTCCGCGGAAAAAATCACAAATGGTCGATCGCATCGAATGTTTGAAAAAATATCCCGCCTGGTGTTTAAGGGAATGTTTTCATGAGAGAGCAGGTAAGATATAACGAGTCCAAACTGCGATATGCACGCAGCAGATTTCAGGGAACTGGTGCAGAGGCTGGCAGAAAAATCCACCGGTGAGAATTCTTCCCTCTGAGAAAAGGTCTTGTAAATAAAATGTAGGAGTAACAGGAGTGGAAGGAACGAGAAAGTAAAAAGCACGCCAACGGTTCTAAAAGACAGGGGAAATAGCAGGTCTAAAATAAACACAACAGACGGGGGGAGAAAGGAAGAATAAATTTGAATCTGAATTCACTGTCGCCAAGGAAGAAGAGATTTCATTTGGTCGCTCCTGTACCGCCAATGTAATTATACATTAAGCACGCCCGGCATGTATTTAAATATGCAAATGCTAATCTTTATTGTGGGAGTTCCTGAGGAGATGACCTCTCAACCTGTGACGCGAGCCTCGTCTAGCGGACTTTCGCCTCTCAGGAAAGTTGGAGACGCCTTTTCCGCACCAAAACACTGACCCCATCTTCGTGGATGGTTCGCGACGCGACTTGCAATGGAGAATTACAATAAGGCTTCCAGGAAAGGTTGCACTTTAAAGTTTGGAACTTGAGGCTGGGAAATGATGTGATTCGTTAAGCGTGATATGCTTATTCAAGGTTCCAAAAGTTTGCTAAGAGTTGCTGCTGCTACTGCAAATAATCGTTAAAGGAAATAGTCTCGTTTTTTCGATGGCGCACTTCAAAGAGAATGCGATACCATAATTTGTGGTACTGGAAATGCAAATACCTAAAAGGAAAACAACGTATTTTTATGCAAACGCTTCGACAATGACAAGAAAAAGAAATTGTGAAAATATAGTAAACATTCAGAAAAAACACTCTTACACACGCATTTAGAAGAAAGAGAGTAATCTTTGGTAATCTCGTATGGACTGTGGCAGCTAGTTATAAAAACTTATATTTTATGTGAATATACTTGTAATCCTAAAATTTTCCAAAAGGTTGAGAGAGTCGGAAACACGCAATTTACAAATATATTATGAAATCGTAAAGTATTTATTAATTTACTTAACTTGCACTCAGTACATACGAGACTAATATAAAAATATTGTTTACAATCCAACCATGTACATAACACATGTTTACTAATGATGAGATAGTAACAATTTAATATACTTGTATGTAAACACCATAAATATCTAGTTACCATGTGCAATCATTCCCTACAAAGACTCACTCTGGAGCCTCTCTATTACCAGCCATTTGCATCCAAATCTCCACACACATATATACCTTTGTACCTCGCGATCACGCTCCAGGACATTCATTGAATTCCGCGCACCAGGCTGCTTCTGATATCGCAACATTACGTACGTGACTGCACATCAAAACGCGACCCTCTCGCTCCGAGTCCTTCAGTCAGGCTCTCCCTCCGCAGTTGCCGAGCGTCACAATATGAAGCACACTTGCGCTCCCTTCGCCGCGCCGTTTCACAGAAGCAATGGCGAGATAAGGAAGCCATTGGCACCTGCAGCGCGAGGGGCGAACCGCGTGCAAAGCGCCAAACACACAGAGAAACGGCACCGGAAGCCCGTCATTCCAGTTGGTGCAAGGCTGACGTGGTATTGAGAAGCGTGGTGCTGCCCCATGTTTTGCTTTATTGATAAAATAAATTGTCTGTTAGAAAAATGATTTCACGAAATATTAGATGCGTTTCTAGAAATAATGAGTCAATAACTTCATATTGCAAGTTCTGACTTTCATATAAAGTCAAAACTTGCATTATGAAAGACGTCACTTTCACTCTCGTGAAAACAATAGTGCAGTCATTGCAATTTTACATTTTGGAAAAAAATATTTAATTAGCAAGTAAAAACATTTTCCCTAAATACTGTAGTATTTAAGCCATTTTAATAGTAACGATAATCAGATTGAAAACGTAGCACTGTTCCCATGATAGTTACACATTGTGTAAACGCAAAATATTTTGGTTTGTACGAGGTCTACTTGATTAAACGAGAGCAGTATGCTGATATTCGTTTTACTTTATTGATTGTTTCACTGATTTATTAGTGAATTATTTTACTAATCCCTAAAAAAAAGACACTTATCTAGAAATAATTCAAAAACTGTTTTGGATTTACCATCCCAATCGAAAAGTGGAAGACATTTTTTCGCAGTGTTCATAAAGAAAGCGTAGTCATTGAAATGCTCATTTGTTTTGAAATAGTTTTATGTAAACATATTAGTTGTGTAAAATAAAACCCACATTTTCGTTTGGGCATAGTACGCTTAAGAAGTACACAAATTTATTATCATTTGAAAGTTACATTGGTAGCAAAGTATAATTCAAATTTCCAAAACCAAAATCAGGTAATGAATTAAATCATTGGCTATAAGTTTTGTCTCTTCATTGAATATATTTCCTTTTGTTCAACCCAGTTTTCAAATTTCCTCCAAATTTAAGAAATAATTTCTCTAAAAGGTTTGCACATTTCATTCACAAAAATATTCGTACAAAAATTCTCCTTCAATTATAGAAAAGGAATAAAGAAAGTAACAAATGAACATTACAAACACACGTGCTTTTTGACTGGTTTCTCTTTTAAAAAACAATCGCGAGCGAGTAACTCCTAAGCAATGGCACATCGTAAATCTGTTTCAGCCCCCTAAAGCCAAGAAGTCAGAGGAAAGCGCGCGGAGTGTGGCGCCCTCTTTAACTGCGACCGCGCTCCCTCGCGAGACCCTCCCCTCCCCCTCCCCCTCCTCGCCGTCCCCCGCAGCCGCACGCATGGGCGGCTGAAGCCCCGCCGAGTTCAGGTGCTCTCGGGTTGCGCGAACGCGGCGAAAGCGGCGCAAAGTGGCGCAAAACGATCCGCTCCCTCGAGAGACGCGCTGGCGGGGCGGGGGCGGCAGGGGAGGGCAGGAGAGGAGGGGCCACGGAGATGCACTCCGCGCTACACGGAGGCGGGGGAGGTACAGAGCGAGATGCAGGAGACTGCAGAGGTGAATCTAGTAACGGCGGCGGGGAGAGGGGGGATGGTGGGGCTGTCGCCGAGACGCGGGTGATGCCGAGATGCGGGTGATGCCGAGACGCGGGTGATGCCGCGACGCAGGTGACGCCGAGACGCGGGTGATGCCGAGACGCGGGTGATGCCGCGACGCGGGTGATGCCGAGACGCGGGTGATGCCGCGACGCGGGTGATGCCGCGACGCGGGTGATGCCGAGACGCGGGTGATGCCGCGACGCGGGTGATGCCGAGACGCGGGTGATGCCGCGACGCGGGTGATGCCGCGACGCGGGTGATGCCGAGACGCGGGTGACGCCGAGACGCGGGTGATGCCGCGACGCGGGTGACGCCGAGACGCGGGTGACGCCGAGACGCGGGTGATGCCCAGACGCGGGTGACGCCGAGACGCGGATGATGCCCAGACGCGGGTGACGCCGAGACGCGGGTGATGCCCAGACGCGGGTGACGCCGAGACGCGGGTGTCGGCAAGACGCGAGAGTCGTGGTGTGACGTGGATGTCGGTGTGATGTGGGTGTCGGTGAGGAGCGCGGGTGTCTGCGTACACAGTTACACACACTATACACACATTGTTCCGTGTAACACATTATCTGACATATGAGGAGATCAATTAGGAGTTTACAGCTTGTAGCGGTTGGGATGATAGCCCTCAGGGAGAGATACCCGGAGAGGAGAAACTTCCAAAAGTCAACGTGTACGTCGTTGCCAGAACTCAAGTTCAAGCGGGAGGAAACACTGCTCACCAGGATATAACTTGCAGAACTAAATCCGTAATTAGTTGACGCGCGAGGAGTCAGATAATACCATTCACTCACCGGGCGGTTTGAGCTCACGCGAAGAAGGGAAACCTGAGGGCGTACAGTCTGTACGTCCACAAACCAATGAATTATTTATTAGAGATTCCGGGCGCGTCAATTAAGGTCATCAGTCGCATAAGTTTAGTGCATGGTTTATCACAGGTGATGAGCTTCTCTCACTGGATGGCGAGGTCCGGCGCCGACCTACCCGTCGACATGCAGGTCTCCAACCAAAAACTAGTAGCTAGCCACTAGCGATCCACAGCCCCAGGCAGGACAAGCTCTAAACTCCCTAGTGGTCTTCCTGCATAGGTGGCAGTGTAGTGATGAGTGAAAGTAGGGGATGAGGATAGCAAAAGGAAGAGGAAAAAAGATAGCGCGCGCACCGTGACCTGTTTGTATGGGTACTGCTCCTACATTTGCCTGGTGTTGATCAGAGCAATCCCGGAAAACTTCTGATCAGAGCAGTCGGCAGCTAGAATTCTCCTCTAGAGAGCGGCAAATTCGATCTACCTATGTAGCTGCAGTCAAAAATCCGCCGGCGGAATTGGAACCCTAAGACCACCCAGCACCCCCGTGACATTATTAATTGATGCCCTGAGCTACCTACTCTGTTCCAAAATACTAATCTAGATAACTTGAGTTTGTACGAGTGCGTACGTATGTACGTCCATACATCGACGTCATTCGTATGTGAATGCGATAATGTGGAGGTCAATATCACGCGCTCAGAAAAATGAATTGTGGAGAAAATATTCGTTTTTAATTTACAGCGTAAGACAGTCATGAATTCAAGTATTACATTAATAAATTATATTCATCTATGCACATTTAGTTTAGTTAATATTTAAAACTAATCAACAAGTTTGTTTTATTTCATGATTCAAATAAATGTTTATAGAAAGTACTCCATTACAACCAAAGTGTAGTCTTGTCGTTGTTTTCAGAGAAAATATTCACTGAAATATTCCGTCACTCTGTTGAAATCTCTTGCGAAGTACAGGTAAAGAGAAACTAAAGTACCTCTAGGTACAATGTCATATATAACTAGGGCTACACAGAAGAAAATACTATTTTGCTGCTTAAATATGTGATGAACATTAACATTTATGAACGCCAGACTGCACCTTTCCACGTTTTCATTCTAGTGCCTCTCACAGGCTGAGATACTCTTTGAGTAATTTCCATAGACTCTAGACGTAGAATAAATTTAAAACATTATTCAGCGGCAAAAGGCACAAGCGAAAGGCAAATCTGGCTATGTAGGTATTCCGAGCTCCGCAGTCTAAATTGCGGCGTCTGCGCATGTCAAGAGGCGCTTGAGTGACTAGAGTTTAAAAACGGAGTAATGAACAAAAACTTTATTGCAGTGTTTCACTGCAAATTTCAGGCTTTAAGTGTAAGTAAATTAGTTATCTTCCCTATTAGCACTACATCCCGCTCAAGAAATAGTGGGAAATTCTTGTCGTTAGATGATAAGGGCCTCTAATCTTTATTATGAAAAAATAACGCAATTAGATAAATGGTTTCATAGTGAAGGAAACAGTTCTGCAAAACCAATATGCACCTATTAAAAATATTATTTTCATTTAACGCATTTATAGCTATATGCTTAAAATACATATACTAATAATTTACGACTTTTAATAACTTTTTACTAATAATCTTTTTACTAACTCTTTACTAATAATCGACTTTTCCAATGCAATGTATCAAATTGTAGAGCTGCTACAAGCATTCCTGAAACAATTTGATTGGCCAGCCTCTAAGTTGTGCGTTACAGCATTTTATGCTCAGTACTGGTCGTGCGCTATATACATTGCTGAGCGTTTACTAGCGCGAGGATATGTGTGTGTGTGTGTATTATATATATACTAAGTGATCAAAAGTATCCGGATACGTCCAAAAGCATACGTTCTTCATTTTAGGCGCATTGTGTTGCCACCAACTGCCAGGTACTCCATATCAGCAACCGCAGTAGTCATTAGACATCGTGAGAGAACTGAATGGGGCGCTCCGCGGAACTCACGGACTTCGAACGTGGACAGGTGATTGGGTGTCATATGTGCCATAAGTCTGTACGCGAGATTTCCACACTCCTAAACATCCCTAGGGCCACTGTTTCTGATGTGATAATGAAGTGGAAACGTGAAGGGACACGTACAGCAAATAAAAGCGTGCAGCCGACCCCGTCTGTTGACTGAAAGAGACTGCCGACAGTTGAAGACGATCGTAAAGTGTAATAGGCAGACATCTATTCAGACCACCACACATGAATTCCAAACTGCATTAGAATGCACTCCAAATACTATCACAGTTAGGCGAGAGGTGAGAAAATTTGGATTTCATGGTCGAGCGGCTGCTCATAAACTACACGTCACGCAGGTAAATGCCAAACGACGCCTAGCTTGGTATAAGGAGCGTCAAAATTGAACGACTGAACAGTGGAAAAATGTGATGTGGAGTGACGAATCACAGTACACGATGTGGCAATCCGATGGCAGGATGTGGGTATGAAAAATGCCCGGTGAACGTCATCTGCCAGCGTGTGTAGTGCCAACAGTGAAATTCGGAGGCGGTGGTGTTATGGTATGGACATATTTTCTTGGAGGGGGCTTGCACCCCTTGTTTTGCGTGGCACTATCACGGCACAAGCCTACGTTGATGTTTTGAACACTGTCCTGCTTCCCACTGTTGAAGAGCAATTCGGGGATGGCGATTGCATCTTTCAACACAATCGAGCACCTGTTTATACTGCACGACCTGTGGCGGAGTGGTTACACGACAATAACATCCCTGTAATGAACTGGCCTGCACAGAGTCTTGACGTGCATCCTATCGAACACCTTTGGGACGTTTTGGAACGCCGACTTCGTGGCAGGCCTCACAGACCTACACAGATACCACTCCTCAGTGCAGCATTCCGAGAAGAATGGGTTGCCATTCCCCAAGAAACCTTCCAGCATCTGATTGAACGTATACCTGCGAGAGTGGAAGCTGTCATCAAGGGTAAGGGTGGGCCAACACCCAATTGAATTCCAGCATTACCGATGGAGGGCGCCACGAACTGGCAAGTCATTTACAGCCACGTGTTCGGATACTTTTGATCACTAAGTGTACACATCCGAAAATGTATATTACATCTCATAATAATATAATATATATCCTACCTTTTATTTTTAATTTTATTTTACATAGATTGCGATATTCTCTCCGTCTGTAACATCCTATGGTAGAGAGTGAGAATATCGAGAATAGCTAATCGTCTAAAAAAGGTAATAAAGGATTCAAACATTTATTTTCTAAAAAAAGATTTTAAAACGTTACAGGGCTCCCACCTGTTATACTGATCTCCCCATTGAATGATCACCACATGTTTTTCGCATGGTACCTGCATGTTCCTCACATCTTTTTCATGTCTCCTCTGTATATTCCTAGCACGCCTCCTTAAGATTTCCCAATGTTCCCTGTCATTTTCCCCTGCATGTGCCCTACAATTCCACCAATATTACTCTATGTTTGTGTGTATATTAAACTGGAAATTTAGAAATGTATGTTAAGTCGTACAACAAAATACTTACGACGCTGTACAGTGCACTAACTTTGATTGTGCATTAAACTGGAAATTCTGAATTGCTAGGTAATTCAAAAGGGGCAAATCCCAAGAATGTAACAACGATTTAAAATCTTTCATTTTGCAGAATGTGAAGAAAGAGACTTAACTCGGGGCACTACTGGGAACTCGAAAACCGGATTTAAGATTCAACGTTGCCCCCGTTTTTGAATTGTGTTTTGAATTGTGCTTTGAATTCAGAAATATATTTTAAAACATTTGTTGCTTTAGAACTTTGATAAATTTGAAAGCAATGGATTTGTCACTCTCCCCGTGTTCTTATGCATTCTACGAATTATCATTTATACCGTTCCGTAATGAACATTCTTTAATGTACGGTAAAAAATGTTCATAGTTATTAGTGAAATAATATAGGGATGTGAACGGAATAGCTTACTTTCTGTCGTAAATGACCTTTTTATTACGCTTATCGCTATTAATAAATCATTTCACTTACCAAAATTGAAATTTATGTTGTAATATCCGAGGAACTTCTCCGCCGAAATTCATCCACAGTGCACAGGGAGTGAAATACACGCATCATGCAGATCTTTTTTTACAATACGTTAACTGCCAAGCGACTTTCCCCTAGTTATACTCCCTATACATCGTTATCTAGAAATTCTGATTTTATGTAACTCCGAGATAATCGTTGACTGCTCACTGAGCGAAAATTCACCCACACCAGCAGCGCGGCAGAGAGCGAAATCCATTTTTGCTTGCGGCAAAACGTTACGCGAGTGAATTTTCTCGCCCCGCCAACGCAGCGTCCGAAACACGATACCGCGACTCCGCGATTCGCAGGGTGATACTCCGGTAATTAGCGGTAATAAGCAGCCAGCGCCGGCGCCCGCCGCGTTAATACGAGCCTGAAAGCGCGCTGCATTGCGGGAGAGGATCCCGGGTGTCAGAGATACAAGCGCAGTCCATACTATAGCAGAAATCCCTCGTAATAGCGTCGGCGTCGCTGGACTGCGGCATAGCTCGTCAGCGCCATTACATCATCCGCTCTAAACTACTGCGCGCTCGCGTGGGCGTCGAAGCGCGGACCCCGCGCGATTTTCCCGGGGTTTCATTTTCCGGCGTCTGCCGTTTTTGGGGTCGTGATGAATGAGGTAAAATTGATTCCAAACGTGTGGGTATAAATGACAGTAGAAAGCTGTTCGAATACCTCTGCACTCGCTAGTCAGATTTAGAATTTGGTCAATTATTACTTATCATTAATATTATTCAATTATCTTTTCTAGATTTAATTCGCTAAGATTATGTGACGTTTTTGGCAATTTCTAAGAAACCATCGAAATAGAAGCCTATACATTTGCATCTGCGGGGTAGCGATTACACCTCCTAGTCCAGCATCGCAGTTTATTTAAGGCGAAAACCAGTGGAGATGTAGCAGCATAAACTTTCTCGCATTATTTGTTATGGCTACGCAATAATGTAATACTATGTAACCCTGCAAAAGCAATTTTTTTCCGCGCAGGTCTCCCAACTCAAATCTTAAGAGTTAACACGCCTTTCACATTACCCTTACACCACCTTCCTTCCCGACATCTAAAAAAAGTTGATATTTGCATCTGCAATTTTAAAAAATTCAAACATCTAGTTACAGGGAGACACCGATATAATTTTCAACTTTTCCAACTTTCGAAAATTCAGAGATTTCAACCAAAATGGGAACTACGTCATTTTTACGCGTCCTTTGCGCTATCCGAAGACAATGTTTCTTCAATAAATTAGTGTCGTTTTTTGAGAAAATTTTGAAAATGTTGAGGCTTCATGGAGTTCATCCAGATCTAACTGGGAATCTCAAAAATAGAGAAAATGTAGTTGCCTCGTGCCTGAAGGGTCGCGGGTTCGAATCCCGTCCGGGGTGTGAGTGTTTGAGTGTATTCCACATGTAAGTATGCGAGTTCCGCACCGTTGCCCGAAAGTTATGAAACCAATGTTAATTACAGTGGGCGCTGTATGACCTTAGTAGTTGAAAAGTGACCTTCAATAAATAAAAAAGAAAGTGTGTTGCTATGCAGTGCCACGTGCCAGAGCTCGTTTAGCGCCACTTTATCGCCCATTCTAAGAGACTGCGCGCTCGTTGAAGGCGTCACACCACGGACCCGCGGTGGGATATTTTTAACCTGCATTTTACAAAGTCTGCTATTTCTGATACGAGATGACTGAAAGCAAAATTATGAAGTTTATAACGAATTAGCGATCAATTATGAAGTTTACAACGAATTTGAAGTGATTTCAAACATGACGTGTTTTAAACATCAGTGCGTTTATATGACATGATTTAAATACTTGTTCAACTAATATTGTATTTTGGATCCCGTTGGCTAGCAGCAATGGCAGGACTTCGAAAAAGTTCTTTACCACCCTTAGCATAAAAGATATTCAACGTACTCTGACCGTTGAACGAAATAAAAGCTGGAAATAAGTAGCCGCTTGTTAGCACGTCATTTACTCATTTTATATTCCTGGATTTTCTCGCGAAACCTGCATTTGCATATTAATAAGTTACTTTAATGTAAATTTAAAATTAATTACCTTGTAATAGAGCATTTTCCGTATTTCCACGTCTTGTAGTACTTCCAATTCACAGTTTGCAACGTACACTGCAACAAGAGACCTTTCTCATGCAACAGACAGGAAGCAAATGAGGGTCAACGGGCCGTTGCTTCCACTCATTTCCCCTCACTACCCTAACTTCTCTTTTCCACAGCCCGCTTTCGTGAAGGCCAGCCGATATCCCCGACGGGCGTCGTTCTCCTGTGTACGTTCGATGACTTGCCTTTCTACAAAGGCGCGCGTTCAAACTGTTGCACATGGTGGATGATATCCGCACCAGCCAACCAGCGCTACCCAGGCCAGCGATCACAGTACGTGCCAAATTATATACAATAAACGGAATTTTCGTATGGATCCAACGAAGCAACATAAAAAAGTGGGGGGGGGGCAAGTAAACAAAACATTGGGGTGACATGAATCAACATGGCGGCCCTCATTGAGAACGATCTAAAAGCCTGTTTTACACGGTAATTTTTTCATCATTTTTTGTCGGTACAGAAAAGTCACGGACCAGAATGGATGTAATTTGTTGAAAAAATCGCCGTTTCATATTTCGGAACAGATTTCATCCACTTTGACTACCGCGCTCCGAAACCACTTTTTGGAACTTTCACTGATTTGCTATCCGTGTGGTGCGATTTCTTCTTTTGAACAGTTTGGAAAGAGTTCTAATGTGTTAAATTGTGATGTTAAGTGATTTCGTAGTGAGAAATAAAACATGTACTGTTCTCTAACGTTGTCTCATTCCGTGCATATTGTTAGTCCTAATATAACCGAACTTAATTTATCATAGATACTAGTTCAACTGTTTGATCTTCAGTGCTTCTCGCAGTGACCAGAGGAAATATTTTCATCACGACTGCCTGCAGAAAACGAAATTCTCATGTAAACACTCGTTTTCGTTCATCCAGTTTTGATACCCAAACAATATCGCATAGAAATGAATGTCCCTTTTCCATCCATTTTCTGTAAAGAAAAATGATGAAAAAATGACCGTGAAAAGCGGGCTTAAGAATATATTCTTGCAAGTTTCCATGAACCTGTACAAAAATTGTATGTTACATCACAAGGTCAGAAAGAAAGGCTTTTTACAGGCGTTTTAAATCCATCCCCAAGGCGTAATTTGATATTTGCAAGCTGAAATGGAAGATATCAAAGTAAATTTAACCGACAGAAAATATAGAAATTCCTCCAGACATTCTGGATGTGGTACGAAGTGCGGTGGAGGAATTAGCTTCTAACAAGTCAAGAGAAATATACAAAAAGGAATACAATTTGTTAAGAAAGTGAAGTGTGAAGAAGGTATCCAACTCCTTTAGAATTTCGTTTGCGACATTAAAAGTGAGACACGACCATTCGTGAGACGGTCGACGATTTGCTTCGATTATACTTAACAGATGGCGGACTAGTTAAATCCCTAACGGACGTCGGTCGTTATGAATGTTTTTTCATTCCTCAGTTTGGTTGAATTAAGTCGACATTGTAGTGCGCCAGGAAAGTCTCTCCGCAGTGGCACCTTGCAGATGAGACGGCTGGCAACAGAAATTATGTTGGTAGCACGATCTGCAGCTTGTATCAAAAGGAAACGTAACTTGCGCCCTCACCACAATCCTAACAAATGCTGGAGGTGTTGTCTCCTTCACTTGTTTCCCAGTGATCAAGCTGCTACCAACGTAATGGCAATTTTTAATAGGAGGCGCTGACACGGCTCGGTGCGGAGAGACTTTCCTGGCGCTCTGTATAACTGTACATTATTCCGAAATAGTACATTATGAAACTATGATGTAATAACGGGTATTAATATACGGATGTGATATGACACGAGCGAGAAACGAGCGAGTGTCATAAACTTCACACGAGTGTATTAATACCCATTACATCAAGTTTCATACGGTACTTTTTCTGCGACTATTATAAGTTAAACTTTTACATTGAATCGTTTCGTGGCCGTTGACATAAAGGATTCACCCAAAGCCACCTAGTGGACGCTTCTTAACTGCACCTTCGCAAGCTCAGGTGGCGCTGGCCACCCTTCCGCCTGCGAGGGAGTACTGCGCTGGTCAAATACGACCAAAATTACGATTCAATTTATTTTAAATAATATTCCAGGAAAATTATTAATAATAAAGTAAATTAAAACTGACAATAACACTGCTCAATAAAAAACTTTTTTTTTTACTTGCCGGCCACTTCACTCACTGGAAGTCCTGTGTCTGATAGTGAGGATATACAGATTCCGGGCTGCAATTTAAGAGTTAGCAGTGGCAGTGAATACGATGCAAGTGTTACAAAAGAGCATTTCTCCCAAGATAAACTCAGTGATTTAATACGTGATTTCAGTTTGCCAAACAAAGCAGCTGAACTTTTAGTATCCTGACTAAAAGAAAAGAAATGTCTGATACTGGAAGCGAAAATAACACATTACTGGTTATTGGTACAGGCTTTGTCATAGTTGACAATAACTTTTTGGGTAAACACAAAGCAGAAAATTATTCAAAAGTGGTGCCACACTTGCTTTTACACTTCATAATTGAGGTGAAATTATGAGCATTAAGATACACTATCTCCATAGCCATCTAGACAAATTTCCAGAAAATCTTGGCAATATGTATGAGGAACAAAGCGAGCGGTTTCCATCAAGAAATAACGGTATAGAAGTTAGATATTAGGGCAGATGGGCTAGAATGGCATCCGTATAAAAGGATATCATACAATGTTTTGTGATTCTTTTCAGGTTGTAAATGTAAAAATATTGACTATATTAATATTAAATATTTCAAGAGATAATTTTTGTACAAATAGGCATATCTAGTTGCATTTAGTTCACGTGTTACCTCCAATTTACGAATAGCCTGTACTCAATATAAATACATTTGTTTTCAATGCGATTTCATTATCTCAAAAGCTGGAACCAATCTACCAAAATCACTGCCATATTTGGAATCTGTGCATTAAACATACCCTAAAATGGCTTTAAATTGTTTGGCAAGAAAATGAGTGTTCACCAGTGTAATATACCAAATGTAATTTTAAAGTACACAATCAAACGAATATTTACTAGAACGATTCTCAATTATTAATGTGTCAATA